>OMOU01074641.1:1161-11764 GCA_900312585.1 Malacocephalus occidentalis | reverse complement strand
CATAGCATCCTCTTGTATCGCCTCGAAGAATATGTTGGCATCAAAGGCACTGCTCTTCGCTGGCTTAGATCATACATTACAGATAGAACACAATTTGTGGTCTGCAACGACTCAAAATCAAAGCACTGCAACCTAAGCTTTGGTGTTCCCCAAGGGTCAGTCCTTGGTCCATTGCTCTTTGCAATCTACATTCTCCCTCTCGGCGATATTATCCGCCGCTATGGCATTAGCTTTCACTGCTATGCCGACGACACCCAAATCTATATTCCGATTAGATCAACGGATGCTCCTGAAATCCAGAAGGTTGAATCCTGCCTAACTGAAATTAAACAGTGGATGTCCAAAAATTATCTGCAACTAAATACCGGGAAAACCGAGATGATGATCATCGGCCCGAAACATAAACAGTCAGAACTTGAAAATGTCTCATTATGCCTAGAGGGATCTACGGTTTCCCAAAGCCCCTGCGTCAAGAACCTAGGGGTCCTTTTAGACCCTATGCTCTCTTTTCATCAGCATGTGAAAAGTATTGCTAGAATAGCATTCTTCCACCTTAGGAATATTGCTAAGATTCGCCCAATGCTATCAGCATTGGGCGATGGTGCAGAGACACTCATCCATGCATTTATATCATCTAGACTGGATTACTGCAATGCACTGTTCTCTGGCTTACCAAATTCGACGACAAGAAGCCTCCAGCTTGTGCAGAACGCTGCCGCTAGACTGTTAACGAGAACCAGGAAGTTCAACCACATCACTCCTATTCTCGTTTCCCTCCACTGGCTCCCAATCTCCCCCAGATCCGACTTTAAGGTGCTGCTTCTCACCTACAAGGCCCTGCATGGGTCGGCACCTTTGTATCTGAAGGACCTTATTGCCCCCTATTGTCCTTCTCGGCCGCTCCGGTCTTCAGGGGCTGGCCTTCTATCAATTCCAAAAGTGAACAAAAAATCAATTGGAAACAGGGCGTTCGCGTATCGAGCACCCTACCTGTGGAACAGAATCAGGGAGGCGGATTCTGCTGATATATTCAAGACTAGACTTAAAACCTACCTTTTCTCCCTTACATTTGGCCACTAGAAGTGCTCCTCAGCTCCAATTACAGCTAAATTGCTCAGGCTGTCAGCACTAGCCTACCCTGGCTGCCGATAGGGACTAGGGTAGAGGTTTTCCTTTATCCCCCCGTGCTCCATCTAACCATCATGTCTCCCCATCTCATAGGGTGCTGCTGTGACGTGACTGGACTCCCGGCCACCCCACCTGATGGCCACGAGCCTACTGTCCAGCCAGCATCATCTCAAAAATTACTAAATGTATCACCATCTGTACTGTGCTATTGTTATGCTCTGCCACCTTCTTCCTATGCCCGCTTGACACCCATTGCACGCCGAACCGTCCCTGGAAGGAGGGATCCCCCACTCTGCGTTCCTTCTCGAGATTTCTTCCTTGTTAATTAAGGGAGTCGTTTCTCGCTCAGGGGGTGTCATAATGATCACTTGGCTGATGTGGCCTGTAAAGCCCTTTGAGACTGTAACTGTGATTAAGGGCTATACAAATAAAATTGACTTGACTTGACTTGTCCGGTTGCTTTTCATACTCCTCCTATATCACATTCATCGTGAATCCTTCACTGTTAGCAGGCATCCACCCATCCAAGATTCAAGATATAAGCAGTTTAATTGTCACATACACATACAGGTTACGCAGTGAAATGAAACGTGGGGGTGCCCAGCGGGATGTGTAAAGGAACAATACAATAGAAATAATAGGAATTGGAGCGATCAGAATATCCACAATATTTACAGTAAAGGCGATACGACGACTGAACACAATATAAATAATTTACTGAGGAAGCCCTTCCTGTGCGCTTGGGCAATAGCACATACCTTTCCTACCATTCCTCAAGGGCTATTATTGATTAAACGGTAATTTACGCGATCACAACAAGAAACCAGTGTGGCAACCTGTGGCTGACGTTGATGATGTCCCGGGTCCTCAAGTGCTGCTCCTCCACTTTGCCAGCCAGGTAGATGCAGCTCATGGCGACCAGGTAGGGCTCGTACACCCGCAGGCTGACACATTCGAAGAAACGGTGGTACAGCTCACACGCCGTGGCCACGGGCACCGAGCGCATCCCCAGCTTCACCCCTGAAACGGAGGACCATAAATACATGACTGTTAGCTTTCCAGGACATTGCTCATGTTATCATTATTAAAGACACTTGATTCGGGGGCCACAGGGGGGGGGCAAGCTCAGTATTACATGTTGCCCATGTGCTAGAAAGTCTTCCATCAGTATGTAGGAAGAACATTCGGGCGAAATCGGCATTATATTCACTTGTTTGTGTTTTCTATACATGATGCAAACGACCGATGACAAACTGCATAGAGCCGTCCATCCCCTGGTTACCTGACTCCATGATAAAGCGACACACGCGAAAGTGTGTTTTCATTTCCCTCGTAACCTCAGTCTCCAGAGAGTCGGACCCCCTTCTTGTGGCTTCCAGCCTCCTTGAGGAGGGTCCATCGTGGGCGGCAGCAGCAGCAGACCCCCTTGATGACGGCCCCTCCATAATGTCCCCTTGCACGGAGCCGGTCACCGCACCACCTATCCTATCCTAGCGAATTCATACGTTATTTTTGATTACATAGTCTAATTTACATTAGTAACGTTCACGATTCTTATTGCTTGTTGCTTACGCGTACACCGCTGCTCTTCTGTGGCTTGTATTATGGTGTTAAACGTCCTCTTCGCACACTACCGCCACCTAACGTCCCGGGGCCGCACGAACACGCGTAGTAAATAAATTAATCGTGTGTAATGCATTTTAGAGATGTATGAGAGTTGATCGATAACGTGGTGTATTGTTTTTGCGCATAAAGCATAGACTATGTATGCGGATACAATACATGTATCCGCATGTTTATCGAACGGAATTATATACATAAAAAAGGGAAATGTTATGCCTACCTATAGTGAATAAGCGGAGATATTCATCAAATTACATTTGGGTCATATTTTTGTCCTTTATCCTTGCAAAATGCGACATTCACAAAAAAAGAAACCTACGGATTTCATAAGCATACTTTTATTTATTTTTAACCAATATAGAAACACAAATAAGACAAATAAGAAGTAGGCATATGCACTGGGTTTATTGTCTTCACTGGGGATATTTGACATATGTAATGGAATAGCATTAAATAAATACAGCTAATAGAAAAACGTACATACAAAAATAAGACCCGTAGCTAAGCAACCAGTAAACAAAAACAGAACACGGTCCCCTTGCGGTTCATCATGTCCTCGAATTATTCGGCAAACCAGGTAAGAAAGTAAGAACTATTATACCACCAGGCTATATTATATTTAAATGACGAAGTCGTGCTTCTCTTTGTTATCACAATGTTAAGTATGAGAGTGCCTACTCGTCGCAGAGGCTGCAGAACTGGTGCGTCTCTAAACCAGGCAAACAGGTCGGTGGACTTCAATCACCTTCAGGATATAGTAATCATAGGCCGATACATAAAGGACACAGGCTAATAAATGTGTGTGCGTGCGCGTGTGTGTGTGTGTGTGTGTGCGCGCAACCAGAGACCGACTGCTCTAGAAGGTCGCACCGCTTTTATTGCAAACGACAGAGGACATCTGATGCCAGGAATTGCCATGGTAAAGCAGAGAATAACATTCCTTATCTACTTCTGATTATACTACTATACTCGTCGGCATATAGTTCACGTGTACATCAACTCTGCTTTATGCTAGAAAGGAAACTCGTGGCCGGACTTTAAGGGGACCTGGGATCTCCCAGCTCGACTACACCCTCACGGCACCGTCAACCCCACCAGCCGCTCTGCGGATGGCCTGAGGAGACTGGGAGCTCAGGCGGGCGTAGAGCCAACCAGCACAACTCAGCATCCAGCAGAGGGCAGCAAAGAGACGGCCTCGCCCCGTCAGGTTGGACCTTCTAGTCTAGAATTTACAATGCGAGGACAAGTTGCGCTGGGCCTCGGCATGAAGCACTTGCATCTCGAGCAGCCATTGCCTCATCTTCCGGTTTCTATACTTTAAAAATCCCACAAACAGGTCTGGTTGGATATCAGTGGAATGGGGGGTGCCCCATCTTCACATGATCCTCTTGTGTAATTGGTGGCTTGTTTACACCTCCTGGATGTCACAACGTAAGGGATTAATGAAGGTGCCACAAATCTATTTTAAACATTTTGATTAAAAAACACAACACAAATAAGTAAGGTGAGGGTGCTGCCAGCAGTTCCATATCTCGAAACCTGAAGTTAATATTTCATAGCTCCCTTGGTAAACACACGTATCATTGGAAGTGGAACATTTGATATCCAAGTATTGACTTTGACTCAGTGCAGAAAGCTAACCAGACAACCAAAAGAACAGAATCCTTTTCGAAACAAGACGGCTCATTACTGGTCTCGATGCTTGGAGGCTTGCGATCATGGGATGCATCTGGTTTGGTCTAGTCTTTTCTCTTCAGCCTGAAGGTTTGTGCTCGAGAGACACAGAATAGAGATATAGTATTACCGGAGTTGTTCATATGTTGTTACCTACTGAGGGGAATGCCCTCCTCTCCCCTGCATACATTCTTGACATGTGACAAGAATATCTGCATCTTTCCCAGAAGAAGCTCTGGTTGAAAACCTCACTCCTTCATCAGAGAGAGAGAGAGAGAGAGAGAGAGAGAGAGAGAGAGAGAGAGAGATCTTAATGATAAGTGCATTGGCATAACTGCATTTTGTTGTACTAGTACAACAAAGTTTAATGTAATCTAAAGTGCCAGAGCTTCAACACTGCTTGGGCGGTATCTCCTTGTTTTGTCAAATGCCACTGGTCTGATTTTTGTGCTGACAACTGGAGTATAAAATCCTGGTAAAATCCTTCTGCTGTTCCTTTAGGTGGAACACGTCACCGAGCAGGAATCTGACGCTACTGCACTTAGATACATGGCCTCTGCCACCACCACCCACCCCACAACACCACCACCACCAACAGCCCAGCCCCAGAACCCCCCCTCCTGCTGCTGCTCGGAGGACCAAGTGCCCGCTGACAAGGAGGGCCGACCGCAGCTGCAGAACACCGGGGAGGTTCTGGAGGCGGACGCCGGACCGAGACCCCCCCAGTGAAAGGGGGAGAGGAGCAGCGCGCTGGGCCGAGGCTGGAGAGAGGCCAGCAGATCCAAATCTCTAGCTCTCCGCCGCCAACTTGCGGTCAGCAACGTTACCATGCCCATTGGATCAAAAGTGCAACCAACCCTTTCTAGAAATAAAAAGGTATACTTCAAGCCATGTGTGACATTCTTCGTCTACCTACAGGTCTGTGGCCATGTCTGAAGTACAGACATGCTGGGTTAAATTGGTAGGGTGTGCTCAGGTTGTAGCGAGCTTCCTACTTACTGTGGCTGTATCTCTGTAAACATACACAACACAGGCTAAGCTGTAAACAATACGATATGCACCCAGCCCTGTGCAAACGATTACACACGATTAGCATGGGGTTCCCACTCCTTTCCCTCCGAAATCATCAAAGTCGTATCATCGAGTCCACTGTAATTTATTACTGGTGCAAAAGGCCAGCAAGAACAGAACTTTCAACGTTCAAACAGTGGTATTACCTTAAATAGGTTATCGTATGTAGAGACAGAATATCTTACAATGTGCTTGAAGACCTCAAAGATGGCTGGAATGTACACTTGATCATCCTTTCAATGAAATACAAAACTCTTAAATGTTCAATACATACATGTTTACGCAGCCATTGTTTTTCATGGCTTAATGGGACCATGGGATCGCAACTCTGTTGGCCGATGGAAGATCAAACAAAGCCAAAACATTAGCCCAGTAGATTAGCTGCGCCCGGAGTTCAAAGGGGTTCAGGTCTTGACGGTGATTCTAATTTTCCTCACGACTATCCAATCTTTCTGTTCGCCCGTGACTCGTAAACGTAAACAGGAAGAGGAGGAGCCAAACGCCGTCTCTAGATCTTTCTTTGCAAAAACCCCATTCTTCAGGTTGCCCAGCGACGTAAAGTCTTTACAGCTCTTCTCGCCCTTCGGCGTGTGCTCCACGTTTTGGCCCAGCTCCAACACCGCAGACTCCAGAAGGTCTTTCCCCTCCAGGCCCGTCTCCACCACCACGCTGGTCACCACGGCGGGTGCCTTGAGGACCACCGTCAGATAGTTCCCGGTCTCCGGCGTGCGGCCCCAGAAGTAGCTCTCGCCCGCCTCCCACGCCAGCCTGGGAACATGGTCCTTGTAGACCGAGATGTCGGAGTAGACGTCCGCCCGGGGGTTGGTGTAGGCCTCCTTCTCGAAGAACTTGTCCTTCAGCTTGTTGACGTTGCCCCCGAAGGAGGAGAAGGTGCCCATGTGCTGGAACAGCGAGGGCTTGATGGCGATCGGTGCCTTCTGGACCAGCAGCGTGCGGAAGTGCCCGAGCAGCCAATCGCAGGGCATCTCCTGGTAGAACAGGAAGAGGAAGCGCACCAGTAGAGGGAGGTGCGCCACTTTGTAGAGTTTCCCAATGTAGCCCAGTGTGGAGAACTCCAGCGTGGCCCAGCTGACCGACTTGCGCTCCTGGATGTTCTTGGCGATGGCGGTGACGAAGTTCGCGGCAGAGGTGACGTCGTCCTCCAGCTGCAGGTAGTACTGGCCCTGGCCACCGCTGTAGTTCATCAGGAAGGCGTAGTCCACGTTCTGCTTGGAGCGGAAGGTCACACGCTCTGGAGCATCGTTGTAGTTCCTCTTGAGCCCTGCGGGGTCAGACAGATCAGACTTGGTGCGTGTGTGTGCGCGCAGCTATACATTTAACCTTGCAATTATGAAGTGCTCGAAATTCCTATTCGATTCAAATCTTACTGAACCACAGAGATAATGTTTCACTCCCTTTCGACAAATAGACTTCGCTTTGCACAAAAGCGTCTGCTGAATGCCCCAAATGCAAATGTACATTCATTTAGTGGAGTAAACATGGGCCACATGCTGTGTTGTGTTACTCTGTACAAAGTCAGTCGGGACACACCACCAGCACCAGCACCAGCAGCACCAGCACCAGCACCAGCACCACCACCACCACCACCAGCAGCAGCAGCAGCAGCACCACCACCACCAGCAAAAGCAGCACCACCAGCAGCTGCAGCAGCAGCAGCAGCCCCACCACCACCAAAAGCAGCACCACCACCAGCAGCAGCAGCAGCAGCAGCAGCAGCAGCAGCACAGCAGCAGCGCAGCCCACCACCACCACCACCTGTACCTGTGAGTGGCGGGTAAAACTGCGACGGGACGTGAATGACAAGCAGCTGGCCCTGTTCCAGCTGGGAGGGGTGGGCAGCACGGATCTCGCCCACCGTCGCTTCTCTCCACGCGGGGTCAGTGTCGGCCAGCAGCACCACCACCACCATGGTGGCGCGCTCCGCCGAGGACGACTGGGAGAAGATGGAGTCCAGGGTGGCCAGGAGGTAGCTACCCTTCTTCCTCTTGACCGACGCCAGTCCAATCGCAAGGAACTCTGGGTAAGAGGGGAGGAGTCAAGTCGCGCACAGGCATGGATGTGTGGTATAGTATAGTGCCCCCCCCAGGCCCTTTAAAAGTATATAGAAATATTTGTGTTCAATAATGTGCGTGTGTGCGTGTGTAAAACTCACTCCGCTTGGTCGCCGGCATTCCAGCCAGTAGTTGGTAAGACACATTTAGTGGCAGGTAGTTTCCATGGTCGACCCATGACTCACCACTGCCTACAGGGTCTGAAAGCGGCCATGACCAATCCGGCAGGTTTAACTCTATTGGCTTTGTCCCGGTCAAATGATGTAAAAAAACACAACGGAAAAAAAGAAAGAAAATGAAAAATGTATTAATTAATTAATTGAACACACAAACCCACTAACCCTGGCAGTGCATTGTATTAACTTCAGTAAAGGCTTCAGAAATGAAGATATCATTTTAATGTGCCACACATTAAATGTGTGACACATTAAAGACTAGACCAAACTAGATGCTGACGACAACGTGCACTTACCATAAATTGAAAGTTGGACTGGCCCATCAGATAGACACCGAGCAGGAGAAAAATAACCAGAGCACAATTCCTCTTCCAAAAACACCGCATTTCCTTTCGAGAGAACAGACACACACGCGCGCGCACACACACACACAGTCAGTGTGTAGGCCCTGTAGTCAATAATTCATGCAATTCGGCCAATAAATGTTTTAAGAGGAAGAGACAGCAACAGGTTACAGTTCAGCCTGTGTGTGTGTGTTCATTCTGAACAGTGACATGGCAGGCGACAGTTAAAAAAGTTACATTACCAAGAAGAGACATTTTTACATCTCAATATTGTCTTTCATAATCATGTTCCTCGTGTACTTCCCTTTACCATTGCCAACTTGTTTTGTTTATTGAATATCTTACCTATAGTTTTCTTATTTTTATGTTGTTGGTGTTTAGAGCAACCTATGGCAAAATAATGTCCTTTGCGATTAATAAAGTTATATATAGTGATCAGAAATATATAGTGAGCGGCACAATATGCATAAGATCATCTAGTGCGTCTGGTAGTGTAAACGTACTATCCTCAAAGCGGATTTAACTTTAAGCACATTTAAGACCATTTTCTTGTGAAATCTTTTCATCAAGGGTGTACACGGATGAGTTGATATTCCGAACAAGCAGTTGAGCTTTTAATAATGGTTTAGCAACACAAACGTTGCATTTTACACTCGAGTCAGACAATCAAGAGCCAGACAATCAAAATCTATGTGGTTCTAAAATAGCCGACATGAATTGAGAAGAAACATTCCAATCAATGGAAGATCGCGATTCGATGTAGTCAACGTGTATTTAACCCACATACATGGCCTACAATTACCATAAGCAGAATCATGGGATCAGAATCGGTTCAACCACCTTACCTGCAAGTAGCGTAGTTGGAAATATGTTCATAAAAGCGACACCTACACATGAACGTCTCCGAGTCTACATAGACGTCGTCCTCCTTACGACAACGTGAGTGACACTGTCAGCATAATCAGGGACACGCACATGGATATGGAGTTGATAACACGCCTCCCCTTTCAACGGCTGTCAAATGGGGCAGCTGAGGTATAAACAAACTAAATCAAACAGAGACAGGAGGACGGCGCGCATCTACCGTGTGGATTTCGGTGTTGATTAATGTCCACTGCTGTACACCGGCGGAGTGTCAAGCCAAACTAGTCACTCACAAACCAGTCGGTCCGGCCAAGGTGTCACTATTTCCGCGCTGTGTGCATGCAAAACTTCTCCCAGACTCACCGTACTCACCGGTGGCCGCCTAAATTAAGCAGCCTCGTGAAATTGAAATTGGTGTTTAAGCTTAATCAATAACAAAAAACAGAGAATCTGCCCATACATATATATTTTAGGACTACTTTTAATTTGTTCTATATAATAATAGCCTGTTATATGTTGGTTTAATCAAGTTCCAATAAAGGTAAATAAACGGAATTAGAATACAAGAGATTTCAAATCAACTTTAATCCCACAAACCGGCCTTTCTCATGAAAGCCGTTTCAGCAACCGTTCCGTTTCCGTTGACCCCCTGCGCTCAAGAGCTCCCTGAACCGAAGTTGTGCAGCACGGCGCTGAGGACCGAAAGAAAGGCACTCAGGGCCTCGTCGTCTCTGGGCCGCTGCTTCACGGTCACCTTCACCCCTCCCTCCTCGCTCCCCCCTTTCCTCCGCTCGCCTCCTTCCCTCGGCCCCTTGTCCTCGTCCGGCCCGCCGTTGTACAGCAGCTCGCCCAGCAACAGCGTGTGTTGTGTTTGCGTGTGGTCGCCAGTTGCCCCTGAGACGGGGCTGTCGCGGCGGGCGTGCGTGTACAAGTAGACCCTCCAGGGCAGCGTGTGTGGCGGTGTGAAGGCCATGGTCTGGATGTTGACCAGCTGCAGCGCCCCCTGGAGGCCATGCGGGGAGGTGCGGGGCGGGGCGGAGGAGACCTGGAAGCTCTCCTGCACGCACACACACTCCTGCTCCGCCTGCTCTTCCCTGGAACCTAGTTAGCATCAGCGAGAACAGTTCTAGCATGAGACATCAGCTCAGAAACCACCCTTGTTTTACAAAAGGGGCACTTCAACCATTGAACACGATTGGTCATGGGAAAGAGTCATCAGATGTAGTTTGTGGGACCGGCGCCACCAATAACAATGTTTTGCATCAGTGTTTTCCATCGTCAGTTGGCGGGAAGGAGTATTTGACAGCAATGTCAATAGAAAAGTAAGACATGCGAACTAATGGGAGGAGGTGTGCTTAGAGAGTCCCAGTGTGGCCACGGTCTCCCAAAAATGTTTCCATCACGAAAAGTATTGTTGATGTATATGCTCGCAAGATGTCAAACCATCCTGCACTTGATAGCTGATAGAGCATGTGCTTGCAAAAACTAAATGCACCGTGTGTGCAAAGATGCAAAGCGTGTGCTAACCTCAGGGGGTTGTCAGAATAGTTCAGAGGAAACGCTTGAGATCACAGGGCTTCAATGCTGTACACTGGTCCGTTGGACTTCCCCTGACAACCTGCTAGAGGCGTGTAGGACGGACCCCCCCCCC
>OMOU01074357.1:0-12492 GCA_900312585.1 Malacocephalus occidentalis | reverse complement strand
TGGCGTTTGGTTCTCAGGTTCCCTCACTGCGGTGAAAACGTTCCACGCCTGTTTAATTCACAGTAGTCCACTAAGAAGACCTCGGTTGAGGTTCTGGTTTCCAGGAAGGAACTCTATTTGCTATGCGTCCATTTTATAATTTTATAATTGGAATCCAGGAGTGAATCGACGCACGATGTATGCAAACTGTACTATAAGGTACTGCAACCAGTAAACAATGCCACGGCTTCTGTTAGCGAGCTACTACCACGATGTTTGAGCACCTTCTGGCAGCCAAACTAGCCACAAAAATGACCCCGCTGGCCGAGGAGCGGTGGCAAGCCCAGCAACAGTGGCTGTGGCCGCGGGCGTCCGGCACGGAGCAAGTGAACACGATGTGGAAAAAGAGCTCTTCACACTCTGGCATCTTTCCCTGCACAAATAAACGAATGTTTCATTCAAATAAATCCCTTCAATTGGAAAATAATGGATTGGAAACTCTTTGATGGGATTGTTATTGTATTTGGTCCATTTTTTATGTGTGTGTGTGTGTGTGTGTGTGTGTGTGCAGGGTGGAGGGGGTGGTGGTAGACTACTCCGTGGCGATGCTAGTGAGCGGTGCAGGCGTGAGCAGCGTGCAACTGGACTACCTGACCCTGCAGTCTAACCGGGTGGAGAACTCCTACGGCGGCGTGGAGGAGACGCCCTCGCTGGCCTCCACCTTCAGCCCAGTCAGGACCCGTGGAAGAGAGACAGGCATGGAGAGTGGTGAGACGCACGCTGGTTTCTAATAACGACCAATCGTAAGGCGGAGAGATGGATGATCCTGATAAGAACTGACAGTCCAGCGAGGGTCAGCCTCGCCGGGGAGTCGCCCACAAGGTTAGACTTTGCCGACGGATGGCTGGGGGGTACCGATACACACTAGACACTAGTCAGTCAGAGACCTGGAATGTTTTTTAAAGAATAAATCTTACAAATATCAGTAATAGGAGCTACATTCAGAGAGACGCTGAAATCTGCATCAATAAATGGTTGTCCATTGCATCCACTCGAGGCTTCGACTGAACTTCTAGCCTTGAGGGATTTGAATCATGCTTTCTTTCTTCTTATTTTCTCTCATGCATCGATTTGTTCTTCTCCTTTTCTCCATCATATCCCTCTCTTGCACATCATATTCCTCTGTCTCTCTCTAACACACACACACACACACTCTGATTGCTACATTAGCTCTAATTAACCAGACAGTGAGTAGGTTAGCTCGCTCACACTAGCCAGTGGAGGAGGAGCCAACGATCATAATGACTCTACCACATCTGCCCCTCCCTCTGCAGGACTTGTACACCACTGACTGTGAGTTCTAGTAAATAGGGCCATTAGTTTAGCAGATTAGCAAGCCACTGGGGAGACGAATGCCATCTGAAGCTTACATTAGTTATGGTCCTGAATGATGGGAGCTCTAAACAAGCTAATTTCTCTACTTGGGGACTCACAGCAGGCATGTCTTGGCCCCGGCCCTCAGCTTTGATGGTAATGCAGTAATAGCTTTGGCCCACGATGATGGGCGATATTGGGGCCAGCTCTGAGAGCTGATTGGCTGAGTTCGTCTGAGGTAAAAGCCCAGTCAGCATTACGACTGTCAGCATGACGACTGTCAGCAGGGCGACTGTCAGCACTGAGGATGGAGGTAGCGCGGCCTGGCGGTCGACCAATAAGGCGGCTGGGATAGGAGCCTGCTGGAGGAGCCAGAGATGCATGCAGGCCATAGTGAAGTCTTTACGATGCCGCTCTCTGCTGTGGTGTCATATTCTGCTTATTCAAACAGTTTGAGTTCAACTGTTGCTTCTGCAGAAACTCCAGACCCTCTGGAGACCCCAGACCCCCCAGAGACCCATGAGACCGCAGAGCCTGAGACCCTTGATGAACATCCAGTAAGTCAAAGATTATCTCCATGACAACAACATATTCTTAGACGTTAGTAATGCACCAATCTAAAGAAGGGATCTCTCTCTTTGAGTTCCTTCCCAATGTTTCTTTCTTTATAATTTAGGGAGATTCTTTTTACCAGTCTTCCAATTGGACTGTATCGACTGGTAGACTGGCCTTCACCATATGATATTTACATTTACGTTTAGTGCATTTGGCAGACACAACAATATATCGCTGATGGTATGGTAAGATTTGAAGAGTTTCAAGCATGAAAGCAGAAAGAAAGCAAGGATAAGATGTACTGTATATGCAGCACATGTGGCATGTTGACTGGAGAGGGACTGACTGGCAGCTATGCACTGTTTACCAGGAAGAAGTAAACACACATCAACATACGTCATAACATGTATCGATAGGCCCCATGGCATATAACATACAGTATGTAGTTTTACCTCCATGGCGCTTTGGGTGATTATCAAACTGAAAAAAGAAACGTGTGGTATCAGGTCATGTTACACGTAAACTGCCGACGCACATGTTATAGTTTTGGGAAAATATTGCCTTCACTGTCCAATTGTGTATCCCTCAAACCAAATCAGAGTTGTGATTTATGTCCCCGTCTGTCGTTGCAGCCTAGTGGTCAATGTCTAGTTCAGCCCAACCCAGGATTTAGTCTTACATTGTATCACACTTGTTTTACTGGGAGGTCGGTTCAGAGATTCAAGATTGAAGAACATTATTTGTCACATCCTGTACATACACAGGATATGCAGTGAGAAGGATGAAGAGTGGTGATGCTCAGCGGAATGTGCAAAAGAATGGATAACACAAGTATAACGTAGACTGCGTGTATGTATGTCATAAGTCATGAGCATGTCATAAAGCTGGACTCCATACCACTCTCCCGGCCCCATCAAGACGAGAGTCCACATGTGGGTTTTTATTCTGCACACACCAGAGCTTTCAATCCGACCGGATCATTCCGCATCTTTATTTGTTCTTTCTAAGAGGGCTGAGTGTGCCCTGTGACGCTAATCAGAGCTCCAGTTGTCTCTACTGAGCCTGCTGGGTCGCTTTACTGCCCTCCTCTCTGTGTGATTAATTGGAGTCATTATAAGAACTGGGAAAGTTTGGCAAACTGCTTGTCGGGAATTGATCACCGGGTCGCAGCACCTCGGCTACTGTGCCACAGAATGACTTCAGGCTACTCTGTGATGCCTGCTGGTGGAATGGAACGTTTCAGCAGCTTCCATTATGCCTTCGCCTTTGGGTGGGCTGAGGGAATGGGCATGAATAGGCGGATCCTTGGACAACTCAACCTGTATTTGTGGATGACACAGGTCCATACCGGGACAGCAGATGTCCCCATCCTGGTGGAGCAGTCTGCAGACACCAAGGAGGATTTCCTTGGGGAAGTCGAGGAGATGGATGTCATTATTCTGGAGGAGAGTCGAACAGAGTCTCCCAATCTTGGAAGCACCATTGCACCCACCGATGATAGTATGTTCCACTTTTTCTCTTTGTCTTTGTCTCTCTCTCTCTCACTCTCTAAATGTGACCTTGCTTGTGTTGTCGTCCTCCAGGTATAGAGGAGGAAGGCTTGATACCTGGAGACTTTTCGTGGACTCCCACTCCAGAAGGTGCACTGCCAGAGGAGCTCCCTGCTGAAGCCCCCTCCCCAGGGCAACCAGAGGTGATCGCTGTTCCTGAGCCACCACTGGAAAGTGAAGCCTCTGGATCAGACCCTGACGATCCTCCATCTTCATCGGAAACATCTCCAACTACAGAGGCAAAGGAAATCTCCTCTGAGATGACAGATGAAGAGCACGGGCTGATCGGCAGCCAAGAGGAGACTACAATTTCTAAAAACATTCCTGTAGACCATGAAGTTGTGACAGAAGTCACAGAAGAGGGAGTACAAGAGTCCATTGCAAGGGAGGACAAAACAGAGTATGTTCTCATTCCACAGATTGAGAACTTTGAGATTGAAATCTTCACTGTTGTGATGGAGTCCATCGAAGACGAAGACCTTCCCGTCTCAGTGGTGGCTGAGGAAGCTTTGGTCCCTGCTACGTCAGCAGGACCAGTGCTGCTCCCAGACAACCATGAGCCGTCTGCAGAGGTCACAGTGGAAGCCCCAGAGGTCTCAGAGTCTCCACCTGCTGTTGAAGAGAATCTTGCAGAAAAAACGGCGGATCTCCTGGCCATCAACGTAATACTGGCCCCTCCAGAAGAACCGGCCTATGGGGAGGTAATAGAGGAGGGGGAGGGGCCTATGGTGGCAGGGAATGAAATCGCAGCTGTGACAGAGCAGGAGAGTGCAGAAGAGCAGGACAAGCTCATACCTGATGCTCCGCCGGTGGAAGAAGAGGCATTGGAAGGTCCGGGCAGCTTCATATCAGGTGACCTCACAGTGGATGAGATCTTATTGGTGAATCAGGATGTACCAGAGCCACCAGTCAGCCATCCTCTCCACCCCGTCCCACCAACCGCCCCGTCTCCTGAGAGGGAGTCACTGTTCACGCGTATGTCTGGCGCCGTACCACCCGTGGACGAGCGGTCTGACATGGAGATGTCCATCACTATGGAGGTGAGATGGTGAAGGAACATACCATTGTGAAAGCATGTGTGAAACTTTTCCGAAACATGTTTCAACTTGGGGTAGCTTAACAGCTGCTAAAATGGCTAAAACCCGAGAACAGATATATATGACTGCACTACACATAAAACCCTTCTGAGCTCCACTAATGCGGTAAACACAAGGTTGAACATGTAATAAAGGTTTATAATAGGTGTTTGTTGAACTTTACACAACTAAGCACCTGTCTTGTGGCCCCAGGTGCAGACCACTGAGGTGGACCTGGTTGAGGTTACAGATGGGGACCCAGGCTATGACGTGATCCACTATGGTTACGGGGTATGTATCGTCTTATTGTGAAACGAGAGGTTACTCAACAAGTGGACATAGAACTGAATGAGGGTTATCCTCTCAAGGACACACACCTCATACACATCCCCAAGCAGCCAGCCGTAACTGTACAAGCGGATGGTTACCCACTGGACAAGTCAGACAGCATCACCTCACAAGAGCTAATCGGGAGAAGCTATCCCTTTAAGGCGGAGGTCAAACATGAAAGAAACAAAAGCTCATCGATTTCTGTTTTAGTGTCTGCTCTCGAGACTGACCTCAGGTCACTTTGTTTCCTCTGCTATTATGTTGTATCATCTTGAGAGACGTTTCCTCCGTCTTGTCTTCAATCCACGACAGTTGACCAATCACACCGAGGAGGGCAACAGTGAGGTGCCATCCGGCGCGTCACTCGGCACCGAACAGGCGAGCATCGCCATGCCGGTGGCGCCCAAGCGGGCCTTGATGGTGTTCTTCAGTCTGAGGGTGACCAACATGATCTTCTCAGAAGACCTCTTCAACAAGAGCTCTGCAGAGTACAAGGCCTTGGAGCAACGCTTCCTGGAGCTGGTAAATGACATGCCTGCTCTCCTGTTTAAGTCCTCTCTCTGACTTATTTCATAGTCATTATATCTCCTCCTGCAGCTGGTCCCCTACCTGCAGTCCAACCTGAGTAACTTCCAGAACTTGGAGATCTTGAACTTCCGCAATGGGAGCATCGTGGTGAACAGCAGGATGAAGTTTGGCAAGCCGGTGCCTCGCAGCGTCACCACGGCGGTGTACCTGATACTGGAGGACTTCTGCAACACGGCCTACCAGACCATGAACCTGGCCATCGACAAGTACTCACTGGACGTCGAATCGGGTGGGTTTCTCCAGCGTGCAAATTGATGAGCATTGGCCCCAATTCTTCACTGCTACATTTTCCAAATGTCCACTTTTCTCGCGTTTAAATGTTATGTGAATATGAGTCACTGTTTTGATTAGTTTGACCTTAACTGAAGTTTGTTGAAGTGATGGACATTTTGCATGCCAAAATAAAATCACATCGGCGCTGTAAGTTTGATTACAGCTACGCTTGTGTTGTGTTTCTGGCGTCCCCTCACAACGTGTTTCACCCTTCCTGAACGATGTATCAAATGATATTTTGATGGCAGTTGGCCATTCACGATGAATTCATCAAACTACCGTTGACAGTCATGAATGAACAACACTAAACATTGTTGATATTCAAGACACTATTTCACATTTTGTAATGGATATCCCGACATCACCACAACTGCTCCCCGCCCCCCAGGGGACCAGGCCGACCCCTGTAAGTTCCAGGCGTGTAACGAGTATGCAGAGTGCACGGTGAACCGGTGGACTGGCGAGGCCGAGTGCGTGTGCACCACCGGATACTTCAGCATCGACGGGCTGCCCTGCCAGAGCATCTGCGAGCTGAGGACCGACTTCTGCCTCAACGACGGCAAATGTGACATCATCCCTGGCAAGGGGGCCATCTGCAGGTGTGTGTCTATGTGTGTTTGTGTTTGCTGGTGTGTGTGTAGTTTGTTGTAGTGGGTCAGACAACCCTCTTCCTGTGTTTATCTTAGCCATCTCACAGTTATGTTGAGTTGTATGACAACTCCATCCATCTTGTGCTCTCATTTAACAGGAAAAGCGGCCAAAGCCGGTTTTTGTGTGGGTGTCTGTGAATGTTATTTGATGAGTAGAAAGTCCGGTACAGAGCGTGCATTATACTTGTATTCTTGCTGTAAGACATTCAAAATGGTTGACAGATTGTCCACGTCTGTCTGATCTACCATGGACCCTGGCCTGGAGCTTTCAGTACACAACATCCAGACAGCCAACAGGGACACAGGATGGTCCAGATGTTTTCATCTTAATATCTATCACTCCGGCGTTTGTAGTTTTCTTTTCAAGTCTCAAACTTGACTACAATTGATCTGCTGAGCATGTTTTATGTCAAGTGGGTGGAGTAGGGATCACTCAAGAATTGTTTTTGAGTGTTGCAACAAACAAACTTTATCAACAATCACAGACAATGTTTGTCATGCGCTCATGATCGGCCGTTTGTTTTCCTTGTTGAGATACGTCGAGATATAAATGTGTGAATGTGCGCTTGCTTGCGTGTCCGTGGGTCAGGCGCCAGCTCTCCTCCTTGGGGCTGTTGTTGTGTGTGTGGTGTCGTGGGTTCAGGCTGAAATGATTATCAACAGACACAGAAACAACGCCATGGGCCAAGATGGACGCTGCACCTCTGTTTCACACCCTGCGTTATAAACAACCCAGCAGCGCCTCCAGATGCTGGTGAAACGCTGCCTCCGCCAGGTTGGCCAACACCACTGCGCTCTGCAGGCGGCAGGGCAGATTCTCAGAGTCTCAGATATAAGATATCTGATAAAAACGCTCCCACATGCCATTGTTTAGATACTAGAAGATTCTTTAAAACAATTGCTGTATAATATAGCTGAAATTAAGTAGTTTTTCTTATGGAACATGCTGCCTTTTATGGAGCTATAAAAGAGAAAAGTTTCACCTCCGTTAAGGTGGCCCCCTCCAGCACCATCTCTGGTGAAACATGGGGTACTGCAATCGCTGATACTGTTTGCTGCTTGCATGCAAATTCTGCAACGTGTGTTTGATGATGACGTTTCCTCCCATGTTTTGAATAGGACCAATGACAGCATCAAGGAAACACTGATTGACTGACGTGTTTGTGTCTATTGGTTCTCGGTACGTACAACAGGTGTCGCGTCGGGGAGAACTGGTGGTACCGCGGCGAGCACTGTGAGGAGTATGTGTCGGAGCCGCTGGTGGTCGGCATAGCGATCGCCACTGTGGCAGGCTTCCTGCTGGTGGCCTCGGGCGTAATCTTCTTCCTGGCGAGGACTCTGAGGGACCAGTATGACAAGGACGAGTCGGAGGACCCCATACGGTGAGAGGCTAACCGCTAACCGCTAACCCTGTTCGTCCTCTCGCCATTAAAGGCCGGTCTGTTAGGAAGTGGTCTGACCTGATGGTTGCTTCTACAGCTTTAGAAAGATTGATCTTTAGTAGTGATGGTGGTGGTGGAGTAGGGTCAGAGGTCACATCGGAGCACAGCTGCCTATCCCACAGACCTGGCGCTAGATCAGAGGCCGGGGGTCCTGTGTATTCACTGGGGGGATGGGCAACATCATGCGACCATATCCGTGGGTCAGCCGACTTAAAGCAGACCTCTGCCGCCCTGCCCGGTCCCATGAGGTTTCTCTTCAAACCCATTCGTGTGACATTGTGTATGCACTCAAATCAGATCTACGCAAACGCAATATGTTTAGGTAATTGAAACTCTCGTTTAATCTGTGTATCTGGAATTAGTTTATAATTGGCGTCAGGCAGAATCTGAATTCACCGCAGCCAGCGAGTCAACCAATCAGAGCGCGTTGATCTCCGTCCATATAGCCCTGGGACTCAGAGCAATATGTCCACTGATACGATGACTCATCACGAGGGTAAACAACCAGTATTATCCCGGGTTAATCACGGTCAACAAATACTGCAAGCCAAGCCCGCTAACCATTCTGGAGAGCCGTCAAGCACACTTCCTCCCTTCCTCCCTTCCTCCCTTCCTATGTTCTATCTATAGCTTCATCTGCAGACTCTCAGTTTCCTTGTCATCCGTCTGTCTGTCTAATGACACCGCTCGGCAGTTTTACCGACTAACTAACGAGTACGGCTGCCAATCGATTTTGCGTTGGTTGAATGCAAATCAAATGTCTTTTTCAGCGATCCATCATCATATCATATATTTCACAAGCTCCATTAAAAACGCTCCATTAAAAAGCGACCCAGGGTTGAATATTAATATTGAGTTTCCCGCCCTCAATGCGCCAAATATGGATCTGTACGGCGCTGCCGCGGAGGGCCGCTTCCCCCGCAGGCGCGCCGAGGGCCACCCGTCCCTGGAGCGGGCGACCAAGTACAACCCCGTGTACGAGAGCGAGGCGACCGCGGGCTACAGGGACTACCACCGCCGCTACCCCGAGGCGGGCGCCTGCAGCAGCGCCAGCGCGGAGGCCTCCACCGACTTCAGCAGCGAGGAGATCCGACACATCTACGAGAACAGCGAACTCACCAAGGAGGTGTGTGTGTGTGTGTGTGCTCGCGTGTGTGAGAGTGTGTGCGCGTGTGTGTGTGCGTGCGTGTGTGTGTGTGTGTGTGCGTGGGTTCATGGCTGTACTACTGACACGACTTGGAAGGAATGTGTTCCCTGGACGTTAATGTTCCCCCCGTGAGCAAATCTTTTATTGACGTAAAAATGTTCCACAATTAGTTGCACATTTTATTTTGGCCTGTAAGGCCTGGTATTGGTTGTGGGTTGGCTAGTGTTGTGCAAACCAAGTGTCTTGTATTCCTGATTACTGAAATGATGGTGAATGATTGATCAAGTCAAAAGGTGTGTCTTAACATATTTGCTATTTGATTGTCATATGTTTGTGTTTCCATAGGAAATCCAAGACCGAATACGCATCGTTGAGCTCTACGCTAAAGATCGGCAGTTTGCAGACTTTGTCCGACTGCATCAAGCGTAAGTCCACGTTCACCAGATCTCCGTCGTTAGCTAACCTACCGCGTGCGACCGACATTATCATGATAATAATGAGTCTGAGTCTGCTCTAAAGGTGTCAGTTCAGTGACGAGAAAGGTGTGTTGTTGTGTTACTATTTGTATGTAACACCAAATACAATCGGTGCCAATAAAACTCGAGAGGAAGATGAGTGATCGGCGAGGGTGAGGCAGGAAGCGAAGAGGGACAGACGGACTCTGTTCCTCCTCCTGCCTCCTCCTTCCAGCCTCACCCTCACCCTCACCGATCACTTATCTTCCTCTCGAGTTTTCTGTAATGAAGATGGAACAGATTAGGTAGCCTGTGACTGTTAATGGGTCCGTCGAGAGTTTGTTGTGACATGCCAAGACAGATAGAGTTGTTTCAAGTTATTACATTGTGGTTATTCGGGTGAGAGAGAGAATGTGTGTGTGTGTGTTAGATAGAGGGAGCTAGATTAGTAACTAGTTCATGTAATATTATGTGTAATCTGTGCTGCTGATGTGTTACAGAACTGTTGACAGCCGTAGAGAGAGCTGTACTGCAACATTGTGAATATCTCTTCCCCCGGGAAAACAAGGTGCGTTAGTGCTCTTGTTAGCAATCTCTCTTTATGTATCTACTTAGCTATCTTTCTCTGTTCAAAATCTAGCAGATCCCCGAGGAATTAGCTGTTGTATCTTTAGTTTAACACAGGTTTGTGACTATTACGCAAATGGTCAATTTCTTTGGTTTGAAGGGGCCCTATTATATCGCCAGTTGTGAGCGTGATGTACCATTACAGGCCCCCTTTAACACAAAGCATGTGACTCTTAAAGAAACGGACAATTCCTTAGTTTAACTCAGGCTTGTGCCTCCTTCCCCAGTGCCTTCTCTTGATTGGTGGCTTCGGTGAAATCATCACGTCCAGCGTCTTCTTCAATTTTTGGTTTTCTTTGAGAAAACCATAACAGAAAAGTACCTTAGATGAATAGCGTTTAGCTGTGCTGGCTATGTGTCCATTGTGTCTCAATGAGCTTAATGTCTCACCACGTATAATTGGAGCAAAATTGTTTCTCCTCAATGCATCATGTTGACAACTGACCTTGGCAGAATGAAAGTAAGAAGGCGGCTATTGTTTCCAGTGACCGGTGCTATTTATGCCGACTGATTGCAGCGTTTGTCTGGCTTGGTTTACGTAAGGTGAATAAACTCTCTCTGTCAACTTCCTCGGAGCCTCCAGTTCCGTTGCGGTTCTGCGTTCTGGCGGCCAAATGCCGGAACGCAGACACAGCAGGACTGCGGCGTCGCCGTATCGCTGCTGATGCAACATCTCAGGTCAGGTGGTCCGGGGAGGAGGAGGAGGAGGAAGAGGAGGGCTCCACCCCGTGTTAAACCTTGACAGTGATACAGCTGCCTTTTTTAAGTCATCCCTTCATCAACATCTTTAAGATTTAGATTCAAGTTTGATGAGACAGACATGAAGGAACAAGGAACAGAAAATGAGGCCGTCTGGGAGGGATGCTCCGTCGCTCTCCAGATCTGGGATTCAGAAATAAGTCGAAACACATTTAGGATGGAAAATCTTCGAAGGGAAAAGCAATCCAGGGATTGTATCAAGTGGTCTGCCTTCAAATGCAATATGTAATGGGACTGAAAACTGAAAAATCCAAGTCGGTAAACAACATGTGCTTTTTGGATCGATGGAACCAAAAGCCTTCATCTTGTCCCAGAACAGAACAGGTTCCACGCATGAAAACATGAAACAAAATGAAGCAGTTATCTTGGGGAAGCGTGGCGCGCCTCGCGGCTGCAGCATAACGAAGACGGTGTTTTATCTCATGTTCCCGACGTGTTCGTGGGCTCGGGGCAGTTGGCCGTCTACCTGCTGGCGGACTTCCACATCTGCGGCCGGTTGGGTCGTTGTGTTTGACATCCAGGTGTGACTGCCGAGGAACACATTGTTTACACCACCAGCCTCAAGATTTCTGCTCCTTTTGATTCCATAGGCCACAGGCAGAAAGACACCATGTCCTCTGTCTGTCTGTCTGTCTGTCTGTCTGCCTGCCTGCCTGCTTGTGTGTGTGTATGTGTGCGTGTGTGCATGTGTGTGTTTGTGCGTTAATATTCTGTTACATGGTGTGACGTGATGAAAAGGGATGGCGATCAGTTGCGTTATCATTGGATATCTCCGTGTGAATCCGCCCGCTCAGAACGATGTTTTGGTTGTTTTTTTTGTACTGTTGTATGTTATTACTTCAACGTTAGCAGCGCACAGTGTGGTGTCGATGATCGATATGAATAAATCTATATTGTTATTATCCATGTGTATCTTTTATACAGAACCCTACGTGTGTCAGATTACACAGGATGTTAACCGATTGCGCACTAAACCAGCAGATTAGCCTTAACGAGGATGGATTAGTTTGTAGCCACGACATGCCCTTGAAGAGTGGGTCATGTGCCAGGAGTCAGCCTGCATTGCACACACACGCACTCTCTCCCTCTCTCCCTCCCTCTCTCTCTCTCTTATATATAATATATATAATAACCAGATTTAAATGAAATGTGCTCCACACCAGTTTTTACTGTGAGTGACAGAATAATATAAATATGAACAGTTTCCAGTTGACAGCAGCATGTTGTTGTGTGAGTTGCAGTCTACATTCAGGGTGTGGCATTGTGGTGAGATCAGAGGCTCACGGCAGGGCCAGGGATGCTGTCATGCTGTCTTAGCCCATTGTTTTTACATGTCTTGTATTTTTCCGTGCACGGCAGACTCGCAAAGTGCAGCAGAGAGTGTGCATCGAGACGAGGGTCTGATTGAGGCGGGGGGGGGCTTGGGCCCGAGCCAACACCCCGGGGGTTTCGGCTGCTCTGTCCAGCTCACTGTCACTACGGGTGAAGTGTTAAGTGCTGTCAGGACAACACACACCACGCTGTCACCCGTTGGGCGGGTGCCCTGCAGGTGACATCACCGCAAGGGGAGAGAGAGAGAGAGAGAGAGGGGATGGTTATTATTCTCTTTAGCTCTCTTCATTTTCATACTTGATTCACATATTTAGAGACGACCACGGAGATTCATCAATTTTAGATTGACAGGTGC
>OMOU01073952.1:1275-15012 GCA_900312585.1 Malacocephalus occidentalis | reverse complement strand
CGGAACCCGGGGATCGAACCAGCAACCTTCCTGTTACCAGACAGCCGCCCTTACCTCCTGAGCTAATGATCCCCATTATCGTTATATGATTATTACTATTATTATGTATGAAATGGCCCAAAGTGATCACTAAATGTAGGACACTTGATTAAATGTAGGACACTTGATTAAATGTAGGACACTTGATTAAATGTAGGACACTTGATTAAGCCTAACTCAGGGGTCGGCAACCCGCGGCTCTGGAGCCACATGCGGCTCTGGAGCCCCTCTGCAGTGGCTCCCTGAAGCTTTGAACAAAATAATCATGTGGAAATAAATAACAGCTATTTTTATTTTATTTTGTCTTTCCAAGAGAACACCTCTTATTTTGGAGATTGAGGTGATACTGTCACACTGAAATTAAAAAAAGGTGTTGAATTAATATAATTCGTCAACTAAAATATGCATCACACACCGGCGCCTCTTCCTGCCGCCTGCAGGTGGCAGGAAGAGTAAGTGAACCCGATCTTGAAATGGAACTGATAAAGAGTTACGGGTGTCCAAGTTCAAAAGCTGATCTTGAAGATGTAATTTAGAAAGAGTAAGTAAATAATTGACAAACTATTTAGATGTGCATTTATGCATGCATGTATAAATGTAATGACATAGACATGCAGTAATAGTTATTGTGTGTTAACAGATGCTTTATAAACACTTACTAATATTGCAATTCATGATTAATTCAGGTACTTACTAGTTATCAGTTACGTACTTTGTGTGACCTCATCTAAAGTGAGGACTATTTATGACTTACAAAGCATTTACAAATGAAATTGAAAGACAATACCTGATTCCAGCAGTACCCAACAGAAAAAGGAGATGGACAAGTGATTTAAAACATAAATATATATATATTTAAATATGTATTTTGAATTCATTCCAATCCCTCTGTATATATAGTATAACTATATATAAAACGTTATGCTCTGTTTTATATTCATTTTAAGGGGAAAATAGGTTTTGCGGCTCCGTATGAATTTTTTTTCGTGGGAGAGCGGCCAAAACAGCTCTTTTGATAGTAAAGGTTGCTGACCCCTGGCCTAACCGAATGATTTAAAAAACAGCTTGAAATTATTCCATCCAATGCGTTTTGAGGCAAATACGTGGTTGACCAGTGTAATGGTCCAGGAAGTAGTTTGTCGAGTTGGGCATTCTGTCCAATAGACAATTGACTCGCTCTGACGTGAGACGTCTATTGACAATGTTTAGTTCACCTAACAAAGTCCAGTGTGAACGCTAACCTCGCCAAATGAAAAATGCAGCAAAGTATCAACTTCACCCCTGAAAGAGACTGAGTCTACCGAACTATAGGTGTGAAAACGTAATTGGCTAACAAATAGTAAAGGTGCTGTGGTGACCCAAACAGCTATGGTACCTTGAGTTGACTTGACTGGAGAAGTATAGCTAAACCTTGAATCAGCAGTGGGGGCTTATATTCACTGTCTCCCTTTCTTTAGCTTGAATTCAGCCCACACACACGCACGTAGAGTTGGCCAACTAAACAGTGATTTAATTGTACAGTTTGTGCCAAACAGAGCTACTTCTACTACTTCGTCTCCCCCGTACCTCCCCCTCTCGCTTTCCTTCTCCTCCTCCCTCACACCTCCCTCACAGTCCCCAAAAGAGGATTAAGAAGAAGAAAAGTGGACTGCACAGGATGGACCGTAACACTTCTGTCCTACTTTACACAGTAGATTAATCGACACATAATCTGTGTTAATGTGTTAATCTCTTTCACAAAGAACATACACATTACAATCACAACAGAGCAACGGCAAATTCATGACCGCGTCACGGCAACAGCTTTTGACGACTTAAATAGTTGAAAATCTAAAATATTAAATGAATATGCTGCAGTCAACGTTGATATTGTGGCAGGCCATCACATCTAAATCAAAAATTGCTGAGCATGAATTGCCATAGAAAACATAGATCTCCCAAACTGCTATTCCAGCCTTGGAAAAAGGCTGAAGGAGATAAAAATGTTGGTCAATGGATAGAGAGGAATCATTTTGATTCCATTTGAATTGTGCCATGAATTCCACATATGCTGTTTGTCATTTGAAAAGATGATTTTGCAAGTCAAGAAAGTCAGTTTCTTGTAAAACTGTAATAGAAACGTAAAAGAAAAACTACAACACCCAAATGTCCCATAGGCATATGGGACATTTGGGTGTCCCATATGCATATGGGACATCATTGCTGTCTCCCTCCACAAGCTACGCAGAGCTGCTAAAGCCAACGATAATGCAATGTATTTGTGTTTTGTACAGGGATGTAATCACATGAGAACAGAATAAAAAATATATATTCCTCCCTCTCCATTGACTACCATGAATTTTATTTTACAGAAATAACATCCCATATGGGATCACGGACTTGGGCACAATACCCATGGCATAAAATAGTCTTCAAATGACAACACCGGCTATCACAATAAGTTCTCTATTCTCCTGAAAAAGACCACCACTTAGACCAGGCCTACGGAGGTGCCTCTGGGGGAACAGCTGATCCCGACACAGAAACAGGAGTTGACAGAACTGGTTGACCAAGACCAGGATGTGTTCCACACCATATTATCATCCAGCCTGGAAAACGGCATACCGGAAGCAAGTAGCGACACTGTCAGGTCACAGGTAAAATTGATGTTGAAAGCAGGTAGAAGAGACAAATAGTGAATGATGTAGCCTTATAGTGTTGGTCCGGAAACCAGACAGCACCATATGCGTTTGTAGAGGGTGTGCTCCAACTATCGGGGGGGGTCACACTGCTCAACCTCCCCAGGAACGTTTATTCCAATGGGAAAATGATTGTTGAAACTCAACTTCAGGAGGAGCAATGTGGATTCCGTCCTGGCCTTGGAACAGTGGACCAGCACTTTACCCTTGCAGGGTTGCTGGGGGAGGGGGGGGGTTTGCTCATCCAGTCTACATGTGCCTTGTGGACTTGGAGAAGGTTTATGACCGTGTCCCCCGGGGGATCCTGTGGGGGGTACTGCGGGAGTATGGGGTACCGGGGCCGTTGGTCCGTGCCATTCGGTGCTGTGGTGCCATTCGGTCCAAACAAAGTGAGAGCTGTGTCCATATTCTCAGCACAAAGTGAAGCACGCTCTCAGTGGGTGTTGGACTCCGCCAAGATTGCCCCTTGTCACCAATTCTGTTTGTGAATTTCATGGGCAGAATCTCAAGGTGTAACCCTCACTTATGGTCACAAGATGTGGGTAGTGACCGAAAGAACGAGATCACGGATACAAGCGGCTGAAATACGTTTCCTCCAGAGGATGGCTGGGTGCAGCCTTAGAGATCGGGTGAGGAGCTCAGACATCCGGAGGGAGCTCGGAGTACACTCCATCAATATTTCTGGGTTATCTTTTTTACATAACTAAATTAAGTCTGAAGATGCAGCTGAGTTTTGTGTCAAGGGCAGAATGCAGCTTTAAAAAATAAGCGTGGAAACAAAGGAACACTAAAAGTCCCAAGCTAGTGAATGTTGTGCTTTGTGATTGTTCCAGCAGCCTCACATGGTCTATGCTATGGATGCACCAAAATGAATACACAGTCAAATATTATCTGCAGTTTCAACTGAATATGACCATGTTTTGTTGACCTACTTCTATCTATGAGCATGGTACTAATGTGGCTTTTATCTGGTACAACTATTCTCACCAACTGGCCTACATAAGGTACCATTTCACATTGATGGTGGAAACATGAGGAAACAGATGGAGCATGTCATGTCCAGACCTGACACTGGAATGTGAATGCACCTGATATGAATTCGGAATGGGAAAATGATTCCCGTTGATTACAAAGGGAGAGGAGTCTTTTGCTTCAAATGCTGCATATTTGTACAGTCCGCAACAAACACAGCATGTTCAGGACTACAGCAAACTGTCACATTGGACGTGATTCAGGTTAGAATACAATATGTTCTGTACCTATGTCAAGACTTTGATTGACTGACTGGTTGAGTGAGCGTGTGTTACCTGGTAAGGCTGGTATGCGGAAGGGTCGGATAGGAAGTCCAGCTGGCGGTCCAAGAGGAACTCCACTGCTGTTACGGAAGACAGCAAGCTCTTCCAAACCAGTGGTTTGAATGCCTTGAAGCGAGGGACAAAGAGACATGGTAAGGAACAGGAATAGACACTGAACTCATATGGCTGTCTCTACAAAAACAACCCAACATGTCACCGCCCATCTGTATTCAACATGGGCAACTGGTGCGGAGTCCTAAAAAGCTATGTGACATTTGGCCCAGTCAAAAGAAGCAAATTAACAACCTACAAAATTGATGAATACCGATGGAAAGTAAAGGAAATATATATAGACACATTTAAGAAGGGTCAATCAATGATATATCATAAATTCACTATTACCTGAGGGTACCATATATTGACAAAACCAGTTAAATAAACCAGAAAAGAATCGTAGATCAAATTTGAATATTAATTTTACCAAAATATATTTTGTCATCAGAAGTGCAATTGTATGTATACACGAAGCAGATTAGCAATTGTTTTTAATTTAATTTGTTAATTTTAAAAGAGGAAATTCATCAGTATGAGTGAATACAGTGAATAGAGACTACGGAGAAATGAAAAGCATAACACCCAGACAACAACCATAACAACCAGAGTGGAAGGAAAGGACAGAGAAGGATTAGTGGTAGAAAGGTACAGAGTGAGAGGGTAAGACACATGAATACATTAATGAGGAGGAAGTTTGACAGCCTTTCCTGTCTTTCCATGTGTGTCAGCCTACAGGCCTGAGCTCGGCTCAGCAGTTATTGCAGATATGAGTGTAAGAAAAAGAGTGTGAAAGAGGAAGATGGTGTTGATAATATACACACCAACGATTTATTATGACGACCAAATAGATAATAGAACTCAATCCAACTGTAAATGAAAACATCTTGATTTGTAATTAGCTTCAGCATGGGAGCAAGACAATGTGTGCGTGCGTGCGCGTACACGTGTGTGTGTGCACAGTGATTGGTTACATAAAAAGGTCATGTGATGTGCAAAGCTTAGAGAAACATGACTGCTGTGACCCCCCCTCAGTAGTAGAACCAACATGCATTTGGACAGACTGTTTATGGGCAAAACATGATACCCCGTCTATGCTGCTCTATTTCTAGCATGTCTACCGCAAGGCATTGTCTATCATGACTGTCGAGGCAAATTCACCTCTCTAATGCTATATAGAAAGGCTGTATATTCATGCAATATTAAACATGAAACATATGGAACCCTAACCCTAACAAACATTTGCTTAAACTAAAGCCTAAGATGACAACATCCAGTAACAACAGTCGCAATGATTCCCAACAGATACCATGGAAAACAACACCTTGGTTAAGCACGCTTGTATTGCTTTGAATAGATTGACGGACACGTATGTACACATCTATGTATATGGTATGCACATGTTTGCAAACAAACAGATCGTTTGCTACCATGTCTTTACTAAAGCCCCTTTCCCACTGGACAAAAAAAACACACCAACACCAACATCTGGCTTTTGTCTTTCGTAGGAAAGGAACAAATGACTGCAGTAGTCATGGCAATTTATTGTTTCCAGCTCCGATCAGCAGTGAAACGTACATTTTCGCACCTTTTCCAGTGTGATGCTATGACCTTGCCTCTGACTGTGTGATGTGTGTCATTGGTGGCTGGCTGACTTAATTGGCCTCACCTGGCCCAGTTAGAGTCTGGGGCGGGGGAGGGGGGCTGCAAGCCTGTAGTGCATTGGCTAATCAGTGCACCACAGGTTAAGTCAGCCACCAGCACACACACTGGGGAGAGCGCTAGCATGCTAGCGGTTACCACCTGCTCCGTCCACAACCAACTACAAATTCTGCAATAAACTGGATTATTCACCACCATCCAGCCTGTGTCCTTTGGAGGAGCCCCCGAAAAAGCCACGTGTGTGGCATGTAGCACCGACAATGCCACAATCTAAAAAACCTGCATAGCCTATATGCACTCATGGTGGAAAATTAGCATGAGTAAGTAATGGCCCAACTAGTAACAACTAAGTAATGCCTAAGTTGAAGTCCTTCGTTGTTGCTTCAACGTGACTATGACAAAGTTGTACCGATCTGTATCAGACGATATTTGACTTGTTGACTGTTATCCGGAAATAAGGTGAAATTTACCAGTGGCCGATGTTTATCGATGCTTAAACTGACAAAATGCTGTTGGTGTAAATATTTTATAATTGTGCGGTGCAACCCGTTTTGATTTCGCATTAGCACATTTAGCACTACACATTTGAATTTAAGATACTTCCAGGTGAATTGCAGATCACAAAATGTAACATGAAACTCATTTTTAATATGAACTTCTAACTAACAAAGTAGTTTAGTAGAGAAATGTAGCCAGACATCCTCTGTACATGACCCGGAACATGGGATCACAACGGGCCATAAATCCAATCTGGAAGTGTCCACCCTTGACAGTTAAGGGTGATTTCACACCTATAGTTCTGTAAATTTGGTCTGATAAAAGGGTGAAGTTGATACTTGCTGCATTTTGCATTTGGTGCGCTTATCGTTCACACTGGACTTTTATTCTTTTTAGGAAGACCAAACATTGTAAATAAACGCCTTGCACAAGAGGGGGTGGCTTGTCTATTGGACAGCATATCCAAGGTAAACAAACTGCTTCCTGGTTTTTGGACAAAATGGAGCAGCAACAATTTTTGTAATTATTTATTTATTTTAAATGGTACTGCTTTTGTGTTCCTACCAATTGTGTATTTTAGAAGAAAGTGAAGAGAATGACCGGCTGTCGAACTACGAGTAGTTGACGTTTGGATGCCTCAAACGTGTGCAGGGTTACCAAAGGAGAAGGCGGGCCCTAATGAAGAACCTGTGCTTGATGCACAGGCAACGCTTAAGGTATGTCTGACCACGACTCATCTTTCTTTTTTGTTTATGTCTTCCCGGTCCCCTGACCACCTCCAATCCATAATGCACTCTTTATTGGTTCACTTCCTGTAGTTGGTTCAGGTCACGTTCTCACTTTAAGCGTACAGAACCTTAGTTCAATTGGAAGTGGAACACGACCCCCATTTTCAGGCGGACCAGATCAGTGTGTTTAGTTCGTCACATACAGGATATGCAGTGAAATACAGATAACACTAATTGGAGGGATCAGAATCAGAATATTTCCAAAATGTACAGTAAAAAAAGACCAGCAGGAATTTAAAAAAAATGTCAAACAATATATATATAATGTAGTGAGTACAGACGCTGTATGTCTGCATGAACTGCATAAGCTCTGTAATAATAATATTGTGTACAAACTATGTGTGTATTTGTATATGGAGTGTGTGTGCATGTGAGGGGCAGTGGAGGGCCCTGGTGAGGTCAGAGGTCACAGTCCCGGCCTTCAGAAAGAAACTCAGTTTTAGTCTCTTTGTTCTCGGATTGTGACCGCGGAGGCCCTTAACTGACCGCAGCAGCTGGAACAATTCATTATTGGGGTGGTGCGGATCCTTCATGATCCTGCAAGTTCTGGTTTGACACATCCTGGAGTACAGGTCCTGCAAGGTGGGGAGAGGAGTACCAATAGTGCACTCAGCCGAATGTGCTACCCTCTGCAAAGCCCTCCTATCCTGAGAGGAGCTGTTGGCGAACCAGATAGTGATGCTTTCTGCCAGGATGCTCTGCACTGCACCAGCATAGAAGATCTGAAGGATCCTCTGAGAGACTCTGAATTTCCTCAGCTACGTGAGGTGGTAGAGGCGCTGCTTCGCCTTCTTCACCAGAGTGTGTGCAGTCCAAGTCAGATCCTCTGTAATGAGGACTTGCAGGTACCTGTAGCTGCTCACCCTCTCCACAGCAGTCCCAATAATGGTGGTGTGGTGTGTCCACAATCAGCTCCTTAATTTTGGAGACATTCTCCATGAGGCTATTGTCTTGGAACCAGAGTGACAGGTTAGCAACTTCCTCTATGTAGGCCTTCTCATCGTTGAGAGAGCGGAGATCAGGCCCACTACTACTGTGTCGTCCGCACAGTGGCTGGCCACACAGTCATGTGTGTACAGGGAGTACAGTAGGTTGCTGAGGATGCAACCCTGGGGGATCATGTGTTCAGGGTGGGGGGTCTGGAGGTGTGTCTACCTACACTGACGGCCTGGGGCTTGGCAGTCCAGGATCCAGGCGCACAGGGGGGGGTGTTAAGTTCCAGCTCAATCAGCTTTCTAGCCTGTCTGGTGGGAACTATGGTGTTGAAAGCAGAACAACCCTAACCCTAACTTTAACCATGAGGTAGATGGTGTCCACTACTGTGGCTATGAAACTTGATGTCCCAGTCTACGTCGCTCAGAGCATCCTGGAGACTGGCCTCCGTTTGGTCAGACTGGTCCCGTACTACCCTTTGTTTATACTCCAGCAGCAGGAAAATGTCAGCATGGTCCGACTTGCCAAACGAGGGAAGAGAGGCAGCCTTGTAGCCTCTCTTGAATTGCATATAGCAGTGGCTCTTTCTCCCGTGGTAGCACACGTAATGTGCTGATGGATGTTCGGCATGACTTTCATTAGGTTGGCCCTATTAAAGTCCCCCGCCACCACCACAGCTGTGTCAGGATGTTGGGTCTGGTGCAGACATAGCATCATGTAGGACGGATAGTGCCATGTCAGTGTCTGCTTATGCTGGGATGTCGACGGCTGTCATTATGACCGTGCTGAACTCCTGTGGAAGATAGAATAGATGGCAATAGATCGTCAGATGCTCCAGGTTCGGTGAGCAGGAATGAGAAAGAGTCTTAATATACTTAGGGTGGTGCCACTTGTTGTTGGTCATGAAGCAAACCCCTCCACCCTTGGATTTACCCAACTCATCCTCGCCCGAATATCATCCAACGTATTTTCCAGTAACTGCACAATAGTTGAAAGGATGCTGGGCAGAGGTGGATGGTGGGCCTGGACTCTCAGCCTGTTACGGACCCCGCTCTGTTTCACTCTGCGTTTCCTTCTTCATTTCCCTGGAGAAGTGCCGCTAGGGCTGGGCGATAAAACGATATCGAACCGGGATCTCGCTAAAATGTATGTTGATTGGGATCGATAAGTCATGACATTTTTACTTTATATGGATAGCTTTAACAGCCTTTCACGCAGGAGCAATAAACGTGATAACAGCCAATCAGTTTGCACATGCCCATTTCCTACCGCAAGGCGGTTGTTTACGACCAGAGGCAGCAAATAAAGCTCTGGGAAGGAGGAGAAAAAATGAGGGGCACAAATTCGAAAGCGACAGTGAAAGAACACTAGCATCCTCCAAAGTTGAGGAAATTGTTACATTTGTTAACAATTTCCTCAGGACCAAGGACCAATTATTATATTACTGTGTTTAATGTGCAATGTTATGCACCAAATTCACTAAAGCATTTGTCTTGTCTTATCTGTAAGAACTAAGGCAATACATCTCATTCTGATTCTGATATGAAAGGTGATGGAAGAACCACAGATATCACTAGTGCAGTGTCTTACATTGTTTACTTTTGTTAAAGTGCATTCACACTTGCACAGTAAAATGTTTACCTTATTATTCAAAATGAGAGATTAGATTTAGCACTTTTTACTGAGATAAAACATTCAAGACCAGTTCACAATTCCGAATAACTCCAGAAAGACCATTTCTCACAAGATACAAACTTGTGTGTCGTTTATTAAGTAAGCCCACTCCGTCAAACTTCAAATCACAACATTTTAAAATGGCGCAGCCAATCACAATAAACCGTCACTCCCCTTAAAGGCACAGTCTCTCTAAACACTGACAGGCGAACCATAATACTGCATGTAGAATGCACACACACAACCGTAACCTTGCATGTAGAATGCACACACACAACTGTAACACTGCATGAAGACTGCACACACACACAACTGCATGGTGAATTATGTTTGTAGCTCGCTCGTACTATCGTCGCCGGCCACTCGGGATCAATGTAAAACATATCCCAGAAACTTTGTTGTAGACCTAAGTTAACGTCCAGAAGTGTTTGCTTGTATGTTGTTAGTGCCGATGCATTTGTGCAAAAGAAGACACATTTTTAAAAAAAGCACAATCGCCGCTGAGCTACCACAACAGTGACAAGACAAGGCCATGCCATCTTATTCTAAGAGTTTGAATAAGCGTTCACACCACCCCAAACAAACCGTACTATCAGGGGAAACACTCCGGGGTTTGATTAAAATGGACCGAACAGCTGTGTGTGAAAGCGCCCTTTAATGTGCAAAAGTCACTTTGAAACGACAAGTGTACACAGCTCATAGGAAGTAGGAGAGCGGAAATTGCATTTCAGTAGGACGGATACACGATACAACTCACCAGCTTTCCTCAGCCTAGTGAGGAGTTATTTGGGAGGGATGTAGGGTAGAAAGTGTGGGAAAGAATAGGAAGGCAGGCTTGCAGTCCTGTTTTTCCCTTCTTTTTTTCCTTGGACACAAAAATAGAAACACACTCATCCGCAACCTCTCAACATTTCCTCAGAAATCCCATGAGGGTCTACCCACACAGCCTGTAATATGCACAGATGAAAAGGACTTGGGGAGAGCTTTGTGGTTCTGCTAACTAGCAGGTGTATGTATTCTGGAGTATGCGATGTAGGCCTACAATTAGACGTGACTGGAATACAATGACTTCTTGAAAACAATCTTGTCAACTGAGGACGCAGTCTTTGCTCCTTATTAAAATGACACGCAATCTGGGGTGGTTCCAACACTGAAAACGTGACATGAAGGATTCCAAGCAAGATTATGGGGGTCTATAGCACTAGATGCATAAGTGTGTGTCTGGAAAACAGAAAAAAGGTTTTCTGGAATAGGCCGTTATCAGAAATCACTAACATGATTTCAAGTTGACGTGGACGGCACAGGGGTAATGCAACAATTATGGATGCCCACTGCCATAAAAGTCAACAGACGAAAATTGTGATTGTCCGGTTTCCAGCCATTCATGAAAAACCAAAGCACCATTGGTGCCTGAAAATACATGGGGATTCCAACTAGGGTTTGACGATAAAATGATGTTGAGCCGTGCTCTCAAACTCAATAAAAATGTATGTCGATCACGATTGATAAGCCTTGGCATTTTTACTCATTATGGATAGATCTAACAGCCTTTCACGCAGCAGAAATAAACGCTATTTTTGGCTTGCACACTTGCCATTTCCTACCATGAGGCATTGTTTACTACCAGCGGTGGCAAAGAAAGCTCTGGAAAAGAGGAGGGAAAATGTGTCAGTGAAAGTGAAAGGGCATCCTCCAAAGATGAGGGAATAGTGAACACAAAGGGCCATGTGACATCCATTATATGGACTGGTTTGGTTACCTTAAAAACGACGAGGTACAGATAACAACGGTCTGCAAAACATGTCATCAGTCAGTACTAAACAAGTCGGGAAACACCACCAATCTGTTCACCTAAATAGGTACCTACCACCCCAGCGACCGCACCGAGAGCATGAGAATGCGGGCCCAAGTAAATCCTTCCACACTTAGCAGCACTATCGCGGCTGTGCCAAAACTCAAATCTATTGTCTTTTGCAGCCATTGCCCCATATGAAAGGCAATCGAAAAGAAGCATGGATATCACAATATGAAACTCGTTCTATTAACCTTGCAATTATGAATGCTGAAAGTTGCTCTGTTGTTATCTGTATGTACCAGCGTTATATTGCTGTCTCTTTCAACAATTGTACTCTTTGGAAATGTAAAATCAAGATTCAAGAAGTTGAATTGTCACATACACATGCAGGATATGAAGTGAAATGGTAAAGTGGTGATTCCCAGCAGAATGTGCAACAGAACACTTCAAATATCTAAATGATCACAATTGAAGGGAAATAATCTGAATATCACACTATGTACAGTCTACAGCAAAAGGAGCAGTTTTTTTCATGAGACATATGAGCAAATGGGGGTCATGTAAGAATGTCAAACTCCTAGCCCACCTCAAGACCTAGAACATTGCAGGGAAGCCTGTAGTGTCCCCTCTATTTCCAGGAGAGACATGTCATGGGACACTTTCATGTGGCAAGCAGGCGGTTAATTGATTTAGAAGGGTTTTTAATAACGCTTTTTAAGCTAATTTGATGTTTAAATGAAGGCAAAGAGATGCAAAAAGCTGTAAGTACTGATAACAGTGGACAAATGGAACACGTAACAATGTTTTTTTCCTTTTATTGCAATCAGTCATCCAAAATGACAGATTGTCTTAGATTTTGGATATCGTAATATTGCGTGAGTGTTCTCTTTTTCTGGTTTTAACAGCTGAATTATAGTGAAGTGATGCCATTTTCTGAACCTACAAGACTGCTCTAGCTATTCTATCATTGGCCTTTATGCTCTTTGTCATTATATCCACGTTACAGATGAATAACAAACACCACATTGTGTATAGGCCAATATGTATGAATAGGCATCACAATGAGGTTCATTTATATAGACTATTTATTGAATTACCAGAAAACTTGCAATTTCGGGATATTTTTATTCTGATATTAAATGACTCAGACTGGGAAAGAAGATTTTGACCATATTGCCAAGCCCTATGTGAATGGCTGCAGCTGGCACAAACCCATCTGAAGTTCAGCAATTTTCCGTGCTATGGACAGCAAAAGCAATGCCAGATGTGTTTTTTGTATTGAATTTAGCAAAATTCCGGTATTGTACCCAAAAATCGGAACTGATTCTATGCTCGGTTCGAGGCTAGCAACAATACCATTAGCGGGACTGTAGCTGAAGGGAGTTTGATTGCTAGGGACGAGCACACTCTCTCTGTGACTGAGCACGATGTGAGCAGGGCTCTGATGAGGGTGAACACCAGGACGGCATATCTGGATGAGTACCGAAGACCTGCGGGATCATGAAGGATCCTCACCACCCCAACAACAAATTGTTGCAACTGCTGTGGTCACACAAAGTTCTTGAATCTTGACAATCTTGAATCAGACTCAGTGATGCAAGGTGATGTGCTAAAAGTTATACAGACATATCTGATTCAATGACACCAGGCACCAAAGCATACTAGTTTGAACACAGAAAATAAGATCAATTTGATTTGTGATAGCAACGTCGTCTACAGACGAGACGGCCAACACAAACACAGATGGCGCCACACAGCATCAGTGTTCAGAACTAAACAGTCAGCGTGCCATCCAGGGCAGAATAGCACACAGAGATGGAACAAAACATTGCAGTGTTGCACCCCTTGTTAAAAAGGACAACTGAAAACAACCCTTTCAACAATCAGACCTCAAGTTCAGCCTGAACTATGAACACCATTAGGAAGAGCTGTATAGAGATGAGACGTTACCTCTTGTCCAGGTTTCAGTATCCTTCAAAAGCCTCAGTAAAAAAAAAATAAAAACGTAACACAAAAGAAACCAGCAAAACTAGCTTTTATCTGCACACTGCCGGGAAACGGTCAGAAGAATAAGTGGAAGGTTAACGAGAAAGCATGCGTCACAAGCAAAGAGAGAGAAGGAAAGGGACTTTGGTTTTGTCCTGTAGTGAGGAAAAGACAGATGGCCAGCTCAGATGAAGACAGAAAGGAGGGAGAGAGAGAGATAGAGTGAGAGAGCGAGAGCGAAAAGAGAATGAGAGCAGGCAACTGAGGGGCGAGAGAGCTACAGCAGTGCATGCCAGCTACATGGCCGACATTTTAACAGCTTCTGACGTGAGCAAGAG
>OMOU01073855.1:1171-12548 GCA_900312585.1 Malacocephalus occidentalis | reverse complement strand
GGAGTGGGTGGATGGATGGATGGATGGATGGATGGATGCAGGGCTGGGCAATAAAACGATCTTGAACCGGGATCACGATAAAATGTATCTCGATTACGATCGATAAGCCTTGGCATTTTTACTCAACATCCAACAGCCTTTAACGCAGCAGAAATAAACAACAACAAACATCGGTCTGCCGATTTTTGCTCGCACACACACATTTCCCACCGCGAGGCGTTGTTTACTACCAGCGGCGGCGAAGAAAGCTCTGGAAAGGAGAAAACATGAGTGAAACCGGCGAGGAGCACGAAAGTGAATTTGTATACAGCATGTTTGCACAGTTAAATGTTTACATTGACATTTTCATTTTTATCAATAAACTATGTTCTCAAGTTTAACTAATGAACCCTGTGGTTTCTTCAGGCTTCAGTCGTTATAAGGATATTCTTCAAACTGGCAGCTGTCAGGTGTGGTCGGCGAGGTCGGTGGGGAAGGACCCCATCGCAGCCAGTTGAGTCACTTAAATAATTTACTTTCCAAAAACACTCGTGTAGACGGGAACAGGAACAACAGGACTAGGACTAGGTAACATACTCACACAAAGAACAACAAGGATCTGACAATGAATACAGGATTGGGGCAGGTTAAATGGGGAGAAAACTAATCAGGGGCAGGGGACACAGGTGTGAACAATCAAGGGTTGGCGTCAACACAAAGCAGGAATTAACAGAACAGACGACAAAATGGCAGACAGCTACAGGTGAGGAGCAGGGACACAAAGGAACATGAGAAACAGAATACATGAATAACCAGACAGACTAACACATGGGGAACAACTAAACTAAAACATACAAGGAAGGAGGTACACTAAGACAAGTGGGGAGACAAAACACAAGTGGGAAATAATAAAGCCCAGCAGGGGGTGCAAAAAAGTCCAAACATAAACCACTAGAGGGGGAGAGGCAGAGGATGACAGCAGCATTATCAAATAAAGGATTGTGATACTTATATCGAGCTCCATCAATGTGGGGAAACACATTTTGATCAGATGTTTTGCCATATCACGAAAGCACTAGATGGATAGACAAATGGATGATGGACGGATGGGTAAATGTATGGGGGACCTAAACCTAACCTCTTCAGCTATATCAGGGTTTTTTCTTTGCAAAATATGTGAAAATGCTAATGATCAATGATCCCTAAAGTGTGCGTAAAAACAAAGGCTTAATGATATTTCTCCTCCACCTCTGACATCCAGAGCGCATCTCGCCGGCCATCTGGTTAGCCCACACCCTGAGCCCATTGTATCGAGTCCCCATGAAGAGGCGGTCCATGTGAATATAAAGGGACGAGTGGCTCACGGTGAGAGTAATACATTGCTAGAATCTGCATTTGCCTATCAGGCTCTGAATATGATGCATTTATGAACATGCTAAAATACAACATCTTCTTATTCCTCTGCAGAGGATTATATGAATGCACTGAATGAATGTGTAAGAATTAGGTTGTATTTCAGTTAGTGACCACCAGAGGCAGTGTTTCACACTGGATAAATCCTCCTCACTCACACGCAGTCAACTATTGTATCCACAAAGTCACCTGTGGCCCCCAATGCCCATTTGACACCCCTATATAGTAACCTGGCACTCTGGGCTCTGTTCCTTCAATCTTCTTGCATAGCAGGAAGAGATGAGGGTCAAAAAAATATATATATATATTATTTTACTCGGTTAAAGGACCACTATTTTACCATCAATTGCAAGCCCAGATCTACCATAAGGGCAATCTGGGCACATGCCCACGAGCCTCCAACACGAAAGTGCGCTCTTTTGCATCAGGCTCCACAGAATTATGACACAAAGCTTGACCAAGTCTACCGTTGGTTGCAGCCTCAGCTAGCTAACAAAAGCTTGGTAGCCTCTAGCTCCATCGGTGCCGGCAACGCGGTGTCGGCAACGCAGTGCCTCAGCTAGGAGTACAACAAGATAGGGAAAATGCAGGAGAAGAAACAGACAAAGACGAGGATGACCAATGAAAAAAGTAACGTTACTAAGCTAATTTGCAGCAGCAGGTACCATCATTTGTGAAGACCCTGCATTGGATTGATTACAGAGAAGGTCCATGAGGAAATTCTGATGAAAGGGGTTTCGGCCTTTCAGAATCGGGCCGTGAAGTACCCACCGTCCCGGAGGGGGAACAAGACTGGCAAGACACGTTCTCTCACTAAACAATGCACTGACCAGACACCTTCACAATGGTGAACCTGTACCAAGGGAAATAGATGATATATTCACCATTCAAATGACAGTGCATCAAATATGCTGGGGAAATATCACGGGTGGCAAGCTCACCTCAAGAAAAACAACCCACTCATTCATCACATTCCATGCATGGCACATTCCTGGAATTTGGTTGGTGTGAACCGTGTCAAAAATAGTTGTCAGGAAGCAAGACAGCTTTTTGACTTACTACAAGCACTATATGTTTTTGCTCCTCTTCCACCCACCAGGGAAATAAAGTGTTCAATACCGACATCACACTGATACTAAAGTTCCTTTCTAGTACAAGACGGCGTTGCAGAGGGGCTTCCACAAGCTCTCCGAAAATGAGGGTGAAATAAGAGGGGCCTCACAGATGTTGGCGTCAGACAACAGGGAGTGACAGGATTCATGGCGTGACGCTGCTGATGCATAACGTTGCATCGCTGAGGGCAATTTCCGGACTTTGAGTCCTCTGCTCGGGCTGTCACTGGTATGGCACAGACCTATCAGCACGAGACTTGCCGCCTGAGTAAAAGCAGAGCTGTTGATGATGCGACAGTCGACAATGAAGTCGTTCTCACTGGGAGTAAAATGCTCCAAGTTGAGACATTGAATGTGATTGTTGATAGTTTGCTCTTAGGACTGAACAAATGGCTGCCTGCATACAGAGACATAAATGATCGCTGTGGTGTCCTATTTGACGTGAACTGTGATGACACTGACCTCCGCAGATGGGCTGATGCGCTCTCCTCTTCATATCCAACTGACTTGGACAAGATCTTAGCTGGTTAACTGATCCAGTGTAGGTCTTAGGGTCAGGGTTAGCACTGAGCAAGATAAGGAGAAGCTATATAGGCATAGGCATATGTGCTCAGCTGGACTGGTTATTCAGCCTTTGACCAATGGATGTATGATTACAGTCTGGTGGATTTGACATGCCAGCTTGACTGGAAGCTCAAATTAATTAAGGTGGGGTTTTATGGCTTGGGTGAGTGGCATGGGGAGAGCATGGTGTGCAGGGGGGCCCCCTGGCTTTGGTGGCCAGGGGCCCCTGAGGGTACTAATCCAGCCTTGATCAAGTGTGAGTGTCACTACTAGTTAAAAAGATGACATATGGCTAAAATTTGTGTTTGTGACATCACAAGTGTCCACCAGCCTACTCTTTTGGACTGCACCAATGGGTAAATTGATCATTGGTCACTATACATCTAGGTGGACTCTCCCACTGAACCCTACCTTTCTAGAATATTGACAGAAAATAATACAGTCTGAAGGAACACTACAGAGAACCAGCCTTGGTTTCCCTGGCGTCTTGTTGTGCATTGGACCAAGCAAGCGGTTCCACACAGTCACTTACTCATCGTACAGCCAAAATTGGAAGCCGTGATGAAGGCTATGTACAGATAAGTAAACTATCTGCCAGCACAATGCTGGTTAGATCGTTAAGGTAAATTGTGTGTGTATGTGTGTGTGTGGTTTGCTCACTCGAGCGGCTCCACTCCAATATCTTACGCCACCAAGGTAATACTAGCTCTGCTAATGTTATCGTTTCAGGGATAGCTTGGTGCCTAGACTGCCAGCAAACTAGCATCTAGTTCAAGTCTCTATATATAACGCTGATATGCCATCTTTTCTGACATTGCGATCGAGTTGACATGCCTGATTACTAAAGCCAGCGAACAAAGACTATTCTGAAATGGTCAGCTCGATATTGTCAGGGCCACTCCCAACTCTCCCCTCTGCTGTGTGTAATATAAACCTTGAATATTATCAGGCCTGCTTGATAAATTCAGATTACCGTCGAGCAGTCAGGCCAGGAGCGGTGGGCAGCTAGTGCAGCGCCCGGGGACCACCTCGTTCCAACCGCCGCTGGTCAGGCGACGGTCTTCTTCCATGTTTTTAGAGGGGTTATATATACAGTGTATATATATGGAGGAACCCCAGGGAGCACGGGGAGAACATGGAAACTCCACACAGAAAGGGCTGTTCACGAAATCCCAGCACTGAAGACATGGGGTGAACCAACCATGTCCCAGGCGGGACCTTCTAGCTGTGAGGTGACAGCGCTACGACTGTGCCACCGTGCCCCCCGCAACTGGTCCAAATTGAAATGTATGACTGTGTATAATATCTTGAACACATTTGGCAACTTCATACCTGTGAAAACATGTTTTTATTCAGCTTAGCCCTGAAAGGTTCTGAGAATGTATACGTGCAATGGCCTTGGCTTGGAGCAAGGTGAATTTTAAACTGTAGGACAAAAATGGAAAGGTCTTGACCAAGAGAGTAACATGTCAGTATAAGAGGTTTGGGCAGTTCCTGCTCCTCAGGGGTGCCCTTTGAACCTTGAACCTAAGACAACTTTACAAGTTTGCTGCCCTGTCTTTAGATCACAAAACATGTCTACTCTGCAGCCTTTTTGCCAAAGCACCTCTTTTGTACAAGACCCAGTCAGACATATCCAACCAAGGCAGGTTAGAACTAGACAAGAGCAGATAAGAATGCCCCACAATTCACAATTCTCTGTTTAAATCAAAAAAGCTTCTTGAAGTAGATTAGCCATTACTAAACCAGAATTTTTGCATGCAAAGCCAGTGTGTTAATACTTTACTTGTCACTTTTTACTTCTACCTATTTTTACTTTTACACGTTTAGCTATTTTTGTACTTATTAGGTACGATATTACAAATTGTTCAGAGCTGTTTTAGTATTTATGTTTATTGTTTATTATGTTTATTAAGTATATGGTTCAGAAGAAAACGTTTTTCGGTACATACTAGGTACTAGGTTATAAATTGTTTAGAACACACTGGTTTGGTCCTCTAACACTGGTTGGTCCTGGAACACACTGGTTTGGTCCTGTAACATTGGTTTGGTCCTGGAACACTGGTTGGTCTAGGAACACACTGATTTGGTCCTGTAACACTGGTTTGGTCCAGGAACATACTGGTTTGGTCCCGTAACACTGGTTTGGTCCAGGAACACACTGGGTTGGTCCTGTAACACTGGTTTGGTCCTGGAACACTGGTTGGTCCTGTAACACTGGTTTGGTCCTGTAACACTGGTTTGGTCCTGTAACACACTGGTTTGGTCCTGTAACACTGGTTGGTCCTGTAACACTGGTTTGGTCCTGTAACACTGGTTGGTCCTGTAAGACTGGTTTGGTCCTGGAACACTGGTTGGTCCTGTAACACTGGTTTGGTCCTGTAACACTGGTTGGTCCTGTAACACTGGTTTGGTCCTGTAACACTGGTTGGTCCAGGAACTTTTCTCTAAAAGCCATAGAGCTGTGCATCTGAAAACCACTCAGTGAAATCAAATTAATTGGATCCTCTCTCACCTTGTTTCACTCCTGCTTCAGCGCTTGATTGGAATTTCAAAGCACTAATGAAAGGTCGTGACCCCTTGGGCAGTTCCTCTTTTCACAGTGCACATAATCACAACAAACAAGCACCTAGCCGCGGGCTGTTGGTGGCACGGTTGTGTCAATACCGTGTGCTCAGGCACCACACAGTCATACTGGGACCTGCGATCAGATACTCATGTGGCTTTCATCAGCTGCTCAGTCTCCACCGGGTTACTGGATCGATAAGACCGGCTGCTGATTAACACACACACACGCGCACACACACACGCACACACACACTCACCTAAAGAAAGGCCTGAAACACTCCACTCGAGATTCTTCTTCCGTTGTCAGTCAACATAATAGCACTTGTATGATGGAGGTGTGTGCGTGTATACAAGAGAGAGAAAGACAGAGAAAGACAGAGAAAGAGGGAGAGAGAGAGAGAGAGAGAGAGAGAGAGAGGGAGAGAGCGTGTGTGTGAGCCTCGTGAATGGTGAATGTATTTCCATCTGCAGAGGCACCGTTCCTCTTCCTGTCACCAGTATTTTTCCATTTGAATTTCAATTACAATTGTGATGATTGTGGTCATAATTGCCAAGGAGTCACGCCACAGCCACAGCATCGAGCCTACACATCCACCCTCCCACATGCTTCCAACGCGCTTCCCGTGTCCTCCCACACGCTTCTCACGCGCTTCCCGTGTCCTCCCACATGCTTCCCGTGTCCTCCCACACGCTTCCCATGTGCTTCCCATGTCTTCCTACACGCTTCCCACACACATCCCATGTCCTCCCACACGCTTCCCGTGTCCTCCCACACGCTTCTCACACGCTTCCCATGTCCTCCCACACGTTTCCCGTGTCCTCCCACACGCTTCCCACGTGCTTCCCATGTCTTCCGGCACGCTTCCCATGTCCTCCCATATGATTCCCCTGTACTCCCACATCCTTCCCGTGTCCTCCCACATGCTTCCCACGCGCTTCCCGTGTCCTTCCACCAAATTCCCATGTCCTCCCATGAGCTTCCCGTGTCCTTGCACAAGCTTCCCATTTGCTCTCCTTCCACCAGCTGGAGGAGCCACAGGGGCAACCTGCTCTGCGATGCTCACCACTCCTCTAAATGAAATCCCAGTCAATTTTGACTTCATTGGTGAGCCAAGACATTTTTTAGTCAGTTATTTGCACATTGAATTAGCCATCGTGTTGCACAATGATTCATACAAAGTCTTTGGAATCACTCATAATCATTTGCCCGAAGGTTACCTTTGAGGGAATAATAGTCACTGAACTAATGTTAATGCATTTATATAGTTTATTTTTCAGACCTGCAGGCACTCAACAATAACAGCTCACATCCACAGATGGCGGTGTTAGCCATGCAAAGTGCCAGCCAGCACGTTGGGAGCAGTTTGGGTTAGGTGTGGGGGGAACGGGTAAGGTTAGGTGTCTTGTTCAGGGACACATCCACACTTAGCTAGGGGAGCGGGTATGGTTAGGTGTCTTGCTCAGGGACACCTCCACATTTAGCTAGGGGAAGCAGGTAGGGTTAGGTGTCTTGCTCAGGGACACATCCACATTTAGCTAGGGGAAGCATGTAGGGTTAGGTGTCTTGATCAGGGACACATCCACATTTAGCTTGGGGGAACAAGTAGGGTTAGCTGTCTTACTCAGGGACACATCCACACTTAGCTAGGGGGAGCCCGGAGACCAGCAATATATCTACCTCCTGAGCTGTTGCTGCCCAGGATGTTGTGATATGGAGCAGACTCAGTTAGCACTGAAGTCATGGTCATCACATGAAGAATCATGCTGGCCGATCAATCGGTTAATCGGTTCATGACTCTTGCCTGCCATGAGCAGGGGGAATGTTTTGTGACTGATCACACACATTGTTGCTCAGAGCAGGTGCCAGATTGTTGAAGGGCCAAATCACCACTAATATGTTCTATCAGTGTCTGACAAAATCTGAGGGGGAATCTTGCCTTGGAGGATTAAACGGTGCCGAGCCAGGAAGTCATCTCAACATCTTAGTTCTCTGACAATTGGCCTGTGCCGGTAATAATTTAAATAATCTTGGTCTCAGCTACACCGAGCTGCAGCTGCAGATAAGCAGGCTATCAGACGTCAAACTGCAGGGAGCTAACCAGCTGCAGCACGCTCAATAATGACATTTCTCTCTCTCTCTGTTTGCCAACCTCGCTGGCACATTTGTTTTTGAAGAAACTGCACACATGTAAATGGATGTCTTTATACAGTTTTGAAATATATACAGTACATGTGACTCATTTGATAATGCAAATGTAAATATAAAGGCAACACGTGTCCTTCTATATCAGTCACCACAAATTCTAAAGCACACAATAGCAACTAGCATCTCCATGCCAATGCTTCATTCCACTGGAGCCATTATCTCCAGAACAGCAGCCTGCACCACTGGCCTGCAGAACGTGTCAATAAAGCAGCTGATTGGTCGACCACTCAGTCTGCCTTTCCTCCTTCCCCATCTCTTTGTATCGTTATGCCCCTCAGTCAAATGTGCAATGGCGCATTTTAGCACATTTACATAAATCATTTTGGCAGGGAAAAGAATTGCAGTTGCTCGAACAAGTGGGTAAATGTGTTGGTAGCAATGAGGCTGTTCACTGTATGAGCACATGGGGGACATGCTACACCTCCTTCTTACAGAGCAGGAAGCATGTCCTCACAGAGCAGAAAACTTCACTTCATCTTGTATTTTAGATTTAGAAAGGTGGAGTTAGAAAACACGTGAGACTCAAAGACACACAATCATGCCTCAATCCTAGTGGTCAGGGACAACTTTCTGGTTATTTAACTTTTCTTTTTTTTTTTATTAGAAATGTACCGTATTTCAGATGCACACACAAATATTACTTGTTTTAACCTTTTGCAACGTACATACAACGATACATACAAACTGCTTGTCAAGTGTGAACTTTACAGCTGACTTCATTAAGCCCAACAATCCCAACCACGTCATGACAGTTATTAACCGGTAAACGGTTAGCAATGAGTGTGGTGAGGTGGGAGGGCGCGGCTGCCGTGGATACGGTCCACCACTGCAGCAAGCTGCAGCCTGCGCTGGTGATCTAAAGGTGAGCTTGTCTTGTGCTTTGTGTTTAATGTGTGCTCACTATTTAATGGCTTTGTTGAGATGAGCGGGTGAACCGTAACATGATCAAAGAAGAATTGTATCAAAACCGAGGCAACTTATCTGATCCTAGGGCATATCGCTGATAATTATGCAGAAAAAATATTGAATAGGTCATGTGGACCGTTCTGTATCGTCCGAAAGAAAATGAATAATCCCTTTAGATGCCTACACTAGGGACCCGAATCCACATGGCACATAACTTACTAGTACTAACGTCTGGACAAATGAACGGAGTCCGATGATGAACTGGAACGTAGCAGACTCAAAGCGTCCTGGTCTGCCGTCCGTCCGGTGGCGTTGGGCTGACACCTCCAGCTCACCTTTGGTGTCCAGCACACGTCTTTCCATTGTCGCAATGAAAATCTTGTTTGTGTTTTAAAAGCACAATGGCCGATCACCGGATCACTTTCATGGCAGCAAACACTGAAAGTGAGCTGCTATTGCGGGACAATTACTAAAAACACTGATTGTTGCGTTTGCACCCCGTGGCTCTTGGCTAGTGGCCTAATCTGTCCTCTGTTGCCTACACTGCACAATTTCCTCTTCAAATAAATATAATTTGTTCCCTTTAGTAATAATTGGCAGAAGTTATTGCTGTTAAATGAAGCCACTTGAGATTCATTGCTGGCAGCCATTTTAATCTACAGCAGCTCTTCTCTCCCACTAACAACAAGGCAAAAAACTCACAGCTGATTGGTCAATGTGATTTTGTCGCCGTAGTAAGGGATGCATGCTGCCTGAGGGTCTGGAGGAGAGTGTACGACCACATAGTTCAGCGGTTTGTTCAATCACCACTAGAAACGTGACAGAGACAGCACACATCTCCCCTTACAGCCAGTCCTCCAGAAACCAGCAAAGAATCAAAGTATCTTTGTATACGTTTTCTGGGATTTGATTAATAGCAGCTGAGGCTCGTTCGTATATAAAAAAAACATCCACCCAAAAACATAGTTCCTCCTCATAAACTATTTGTCCTCTTTAATACATTGTAAATTATATTGCAATAAATATCACCAAGTTTATGTAAGTTAGTCAAGAATTTATGATCATTCATATCAGTGATTAAATCTCAATTCAGTGCCGTCTCAATTCCGTCACTGCCCTGTTTTGAGGCTGGCAGATTTATTATATCTCCTTGTGGTCAAAGAAGCAAACTGCAAAGATTGCCAATAGAGTCTCATTTGGGGCAGGATTTAGACTGACAAACACATTTTCCCAAACATGGTACCAGAAGAAATCATGGCTGTGTGGTTGCTGAAAAAGGAATGGCTGTTGTTCCAGTCAGGGTCAGGAGGACGAGGGGATGTATGGATTACTACTGGCGTGAGTGATTTAAAGCACATTTTGGAACGAGCGAAGAAGCACAAGCAAAGGACATTCACAGTTTGCTATGGCACACTGTTGGCCTGGTCAAGCCAACATAGCAGCACAGGTTGACGAGAGCTATCATGCGAGTGTGCAGAATCACAATATGGAGGGGGACAAAAACCAGCACATTCTGTCAAAGCTCATAGACTACATGCAGAAACACCAGCATCGGCCTTTAGCCTCGGGACCCACCCAGTGCTAGACTTTCAGCCTCGGGACCCACCCAGTAGTAGACCTTCAGCCTAGAGACCCACCCAGTGCTAGACCTTCAGCCTCGGGACCCACCCAGTAGTAGACCTTCAGCCTAGGGACCCACCCAGTGATAGACCTTCAGCCTCGGGACCCACCCAGTAGTAGACCTTCAGCCTCGGGACCCACCCAGTAGTAGACCTTCAGCCTAGGGACCCACCCAGTGGTTTCCTACAACATGGGACAAGGGCAGGTGGAGCAGCAGCCGAGCGTCGTTTCACTTGAATAAACAAGAGCATGTCTCAGCCTGTTGTCATGACGACAGCTCTCCCAATCTACTCCTCCACTTGCCTTTTTTATATGCACCCTTGCTCACACACAGACACACACACACACACAAACTGCTCAGATCATCTGCACGACAAACTTCTCAAGTTAAGTCAGTGTTGTTCAGTCTCTCCAATGATCTCTTCAGACGCTCCCTTCCTTCACACATACCTCCCCTCCCCCCTCCCTCTCTCCTTCTCTCTCCTCCTGCTCTGCACACTGCTCTCCTCCCTTTAAAAACAAGCAGCCCCTCGCCTGTCAGCGTTTTAACAGAAGCCTTTCATATGTGATTACAAAGAATATAAATCACGCCTGATTCAAGCTGGGGGGAAACCGCTTGTCGACTGGGAAGGGACAGACAAGTGCTTGTGTGTACCATCACCATAGTGACCGCATATGAGAAGATAAAGGGCAAGGGGGAGTGTCCATACTGTGTGTGTGTGTGTGTGTGTGTGTGTGCGCACGCGCGCGTGCATGTGTGCACATGTCCGAAACAAGATTAAAATGTGTGTACCTAAAGCAAACAGTGTGCCATCAAGCAGTGGGTGTGCTATGATCAGGATACCAAAAAACACACGCACGTGCGCACACACACACACGCGCACGCACACACGCATGTACGCACACGCACTTTATTTGCAGTGGACTTCAAAGCATTGAATGGTATTCAAAGTTTGACTACCAGAGTAGCCGCATCTTTGATGATGCCCCCCCCCCCCCCCTGCCCGAA
>OMOU01073757.1:1236-12464 GCA_900312585.1 Malacocephalus occidentalis | reverse complement strand
TGTGTATTCCGTCCCGAGTGTGTTGCAGCCCGATGCCCCGTTGGTGAAGGGCGCACATTATTATTCAGCCACTGAGCGTTCAGTCCGTGAACACTCAGGTCCAGCTTTCAGGAGCGGGGCTCTCGGGGCCATGGAGGCTGATCAGTGAAGCTAATCAATAATAAACCCCCCTCCCCATCAAAATGATACATTTGGAATGTGTGGCTCCGCCCCCTGGGTGTGGTGAGGCTACTCTGGGCACCTCTACGATCCATGGGGGGGTGACTTGACACACGTAAACACATTAACCGGTCCACTAATGCACTGACCTCCTCCTCCTCCTCCTCTGCCGGAGTTTTGCTCAGCTCCAATTCTGCAGGCGGGGAAAAGGTGGGAAGGCTACTGTGCTGACCGTCTGTTTAGTCACTGGTTCATTCAGAGAGGGGGAGGGAGGGACCCTGCGGACAACAGGGGATCGAACCCGGAGGTCAAAACACGCTAGCGGCTACGCTAACCTCCCCCCCTTTTAGCTGCAGGGTTTGTTTCTGTATGAACACAAAAGGGTTTTTTTCTGCTTGATTGTGTATTTGTTGTTGTGGAGTGTTGGGAACGCACACCACAGTAAGTGAAACCACACGCGCACATCTGGAGACAGAAGGAGCGTGTGTGTGAGTGTGTGTGTCTGTATCTGTGCGTGTGTGTCTGCGCTGAAAAGCTCAATTTGAAAGCAAAAGAGGAAGGGTACATTTGTGGCCTGTTGTCAGGAAGAGTGAGTGTCTGGCTTGTCATGTGACCATCCTATGTAGTCCCCCAGGCCTACGTTTCTTTTGAATGAAACTGTGTGTGTGTGTGTGTATGTGTGTGTGTGTATGTGTGTGTGCCCTACCATTCTCCAGGTCGGCGATCTGTGTTGTCAGCTCCTTCATCTACTCTATCCTCAGCTGGTCACCTCTCTTGTCAAAGTCTCTCTGCTCCGCCCTCAGCTGGTCGACCAACTGCTGGAAGACTTTCTCCTTCTCCTCCCACGTCTGGTTGTCCTGCTCCTGGAAGACTCTCTCCTCATCCTCCCTCTGGTCACCCCTCATTAGGAGGTGTTTCGCCTCCTTGATCACCTGGTCGACCAACTTGATGAAGTCTCTCCTATCCTTTCTCAGCTGGTCGACCTGCTTCTTGAGATCTTTCTCCTCCTCCTGAATCTGTTGGCCGATCTTCTGCTTATCCTTCTCGTCCCTCAGGACGAGAGGAACACACACACACACGGTCTAGACACTCCACATATTTATGCTGTACTTCATATTGTTGTGTCCTCTGCTGGGGGATCAACTTGTCACTGGTGATCATCATGTCTCCACTAGACAAAGTGAACATTTACCTCTGCTACCTCTGCTGTTGGATGGACGGCCCAGGTTCTGCCACAACCTCAGGAGCCTTGTTGGTCTGAAAACACCACAAACTAGTCAGACATGACAAACAGCCATCATCGTTCCATGGAGTATTGATACCAATAATGAACCGCTTCTACATGGAGATGGGACTTTCCAAACTGTAGAGTTAACAAACTCAAAATGAACATTTCATGACTTCAGTGTTAATGCATCTCATGTATCACGTGGGTCAGTGCTCTTGGTACCTTCCCTACAAGGCCAGCAAAACATACTTTGCTTTAAAACAAGTCTCTCTCAATAGAACCAATAGGCCGGCAAGGCGTTTGGAACTCAAATGAAAGCTCGTTCACTCTCTCTCTCTCTCGGAGGAAGAGCAACGCTTACAGGACATCAGTCACTCCCGTAGTCATGACAACCAATAAATAGCGCCAGACACGATGAATGGACATTTTTTTAGATAAAGGTGGGTCTATCGAAACACGTTTGCTAGAAACACAAAAGAAGGGTTAAAAAAAGAAAGTTACATCAAATATCAAAATGATTACTTTCATAATGATGAGTATTTCATAATTATAACTTACCTATCACATAAAAAGATTCTATGTCCTAATTGTGAGATGAATGCATCCACTAATTTCATTCCAAACGTCTTCATCATCTCGTGTGTCAGGTGTTGCTCGTAGTATTTACCTGACAGAGTTCAGAAGGCGCGCCAAACATGTTTCCTCTCAGAGTGTTTTGTGTCTTTAGTCGGGATGCTTAACCTGTCTTCAAACGCTCATGAATAACGTTGTGTTTCACTTTTTACTGCCAGCTTCAAGAACTGCGAGCTTCAAGAATGTATTGCGGCGGACATTTAAAAACACTTATTATTCTATATAATATTAATATTAATAGTATTATTAATATTCATATTATTTGCTCTATATTCACTCTGCGCATGACTGAGGCTTGGCCAATCAGGGGCCGGGAAAAGAGATGGCGGGCGTCTGGACTGAGACAATAACGGAACAAAATGGCGGCGTGAATGGTGGCTGTGTTTGGAGCACATGTCTGGTCCTCCAGTCCACGGTGCTTGTGTTAGAAGAAGACCACCACCACTATCTGGAGAGGAGCGGGCTGGAATAATGGCAACACCCTACTCTTGGGAAAGCTGTGTGCTGTTGATCACAAATCATTCGTATGCTGTGTAAATGTTCCAGTGTGATTTGGGGTTTCCAGTCCCCACGGTTGAGATGACGTGTATGGATCTTGTGCTGCTAAAAGGGCTGAACTATTTGTATCCCACTGGTGACAATGATTCATTGTTCAATGTTGAACGTCGGCTGCTGTGAATAGTAAGGCTCTTGGTATTGAGAAAATACAGCATTTAATGGCCTATATGTTTTATTGGTTCATTATTGGAATAAACCCCTTTTTGCATGCTTTCTCTTGAATTCATGGGAGTGGCTCTCCAGAATAGACTTATTCCGGCCACTTTGGCGGAGGGAGCCGGTCAGGTGTCACCACACACAGGTATAGTTGGGATACACTAGGCCACACCCCCTTCAGGTACACTCTACCTGTTACATTATCAATAAACCTTTCATGTTTGAATGAAGACTCCTGTGGGGAGAACGGATTCACAGGAATATGTTGCATTGACATGATTTAATGAAGTTCTACTTAATGCTTTGGTTGAGACATGACCAGATTCTGCTGTTATTGAGCACGGTGGATGATATTGCAAGAAGTATGCGGACACTAAGAAGGATTTAAAAATCATGGGGCTGGGCAGAAGAATGAGTCCGACCCTCTGGAGGTAGCATCATGTCTTAGTGCTGGAGCTGGAGGGGGATGGAAGGCTCCATGGATACAAGCTACACCATCTCAGCTGCTGGTATGTTGTGACCCACAATGCAGTGAGGCATTGGTTCCGGTTTCTAGGCCCCCTCTGTAGGGCTGGCCCATTCAACCATCTCCAACAATCTAATAATTAGCATTTAGGCACATTGATCGGTTCCCCTCTTGATTCCTGATCACTTTTCTGTGTACAGCTTTTATTCCAGTTACCCTCAGCAACAGACATGCTGCTGGGTTAAGAACAAAAAGAACATCTGAACCGTTTCTTGACCCATCGATATGCGCACGTGCAACCATCAGAAAGACACGCCAGCATCGATGAAAGGAATTGGTACTCGGGATTCTGATGGCTCGGACAATTTGGAACCGGTTATTAACTGGAACCGGTTCTCTCTTCCCGTTCCTAATTATTATTCACTGCTGTTGATTGGCTGGAAAAATTGAGTAACATAATTGTGAGCCATGAATTGAAGCTCATGCCACCTTGATGTGGCCCAGGAGTGGAGTGTTTACCCATGGTCCCATAAAACATGAAGGCGCACATAACCGCAGCGTTCATGCTTAAGTCACCACAGCTCCTGTCACATCACAGCCTGTCAACATTCATACTACAGTAGAGAATTAAAAGGGATGTCAATGTGTTATTGGCCGATTTTAGACCTGCCAATCCACCTGTTTTGTTGGCAAATGTCAAATCTCTCTGGGACAGTTGTAATGGGCATGTGCAATACTTCAACGTCAACATTTATTCTCACCTACCGTTTGTGAAAGAATTGAATCCGTTTAAAATGAAGGGCACAAATCAAGAACAGTGCTTGGAACTAAATATCCAACATTGAATAACTACATTTTTTGGCAGTACTCTGCTCTATAGTTGTATGCTGTCTAGCATAAGGGAAGTATATATTAAGTATAAAGGTCTTATCCAAAGTGAGGTGCAGTGAATATTGTTAGATACATGTCGTTAATGAGCAGGTAAAGGTGGCTCTTGCTCAGGGATGCATAGCAGAGAGACTGCAGACACCTTTCTCTGTTGTCATTCTTGGCAATCCTTCCCCCTGTCTACACTTGAGCTGACATGTTGAAGGCTTTGCTCTCTGAGCTGAGTCCTGCTGGGCTGATGTCTCAATGTTTCAGTGAAGATGTGTCTTAACAAGGTCAAAGTGTATATTAGACTCATTTCCTAGCACATGATGTTTATTGATTGATAGGCGTTTTGTTTTTGTACACCCCTGCTATGTCCCAATCTTAATTATTACTCACATGTTGTGCTTGGGCTCATAGTGACCCCCTAAAAGCGATGGAATTGTCTGTGAAACTGGTATATGACCAGGGCTTCCTCTTGGATAGAGGAATGGCCTCTTGGAAATGAACCTAGATTAAAAGAGTACTGCATTGGGACAAAACAAACCTGTAGCAAGCGTCTTTGCCACAATGCCACATAACCAGGTAGTGGTGTTGAAAGACTGCTTTGTTTCAAAAGGGTGCAGGTAAAGTGACATGACATGGCGCAGATGGGACTTGCTCACATGCTAGCACTCCCCGAGTGTGTGTGCTGGTGGCTGACTTATCCTGTGGTGCACTGATTAGCCAATGCACCACAGGTGTGCTGCCCCACCCCCCAAATTCGAACTAGGCCAGGTGAGGCCAATTAAGCCTGCCAGCAACCGACCACACACACGCCCACAAAAGCCTTAACAAAAATAAGTGCATTTCTTCCTGCAGTGCTGGAATGTATACCATCCCAGCACAGGTGTCCCACAGTGCAGCACAGCCTCAGGTAGCCTCACAAACATACTGAATCTTTTTCTACGTCAAGTATTGGAAAAAAATATCGTTTAGCGTTCTTCTAATGTAGTAGGTAGCTTATTTGGTACGCAGATTTTTTTTGTTTAAAGTTACTTCTTTCTATTTGCTATTTATTACAAAAAATAACAACTCCTGTTTTAATTGATTGATTACCATGAACACGCCAGATCATTAATTTGACGACTGGCTGACGGCTGACTGTCCTCTGCAGCAGTCCAAGCCCCATAGGTTCAAGGTGGCGGAGGCAGCCTACAGGAATGTTCAGGGTCAGCTGGAGCCGGTGAGCCAGTCCCTAGTGGTCAGTGGAGAGAGTGGAGCAGGAATTGTACTCAACTGTCGTTAGTGGTGCACATGCGTGTGCGCGCGCATGCAGGGCTTTTTGTCATTGCCGATATAATGTATGTTTTGGTTGTCTTCTAACAACGTGTTACTTCCAACTGTTCTGCTAATCTTGCATGCAAGGTAAATAGAAAGAGTTATTGTAAAACCAGTGTATTTTGGTTCCTCCCTCCAGATGTGGACGTCAAGGTGTCTGATGAAGTACTACGCCACCATAGCAGCTTCCTCCTCGTCTTCCTCCCTGAAGAGCCAGGACACGGTGGACCGGCTAGAGAGGAGGGTTCTGGACTCCAACCCCATCATGGAGGCCTTCGGTGAGGACACGCTCACAGTTATTGCTAGGGATGCTTGAAGGCCAATGTGCACGATGGATGGATTGATCCACCTGGTCTCTGTGATGGCCAATTAGCATCACAACCGGTGGTACAATAGGGAGCCTTTCATATTGCCATCATCCCTGCTCCAATGTACTGAACAGGTCAGTGACTGGGATCATTTCATTCATTTATTACTTGCATAACCCTAATAACCATACGAGTTGCTGTGGCTGTGTATGTGCATTGTGTTTGCACTCTGTGTACTCTGTGTGTCTTCTCAGATGATGAAAGGGGCTTCCACCGACTAGAGGAAGGAGTGGAGGATGTCTCAGGGTCAGAGTTCCGACTGGCTTCCCCAAGCTGATAAAACTCTGGAGGGTGAGTGTCTGCTATTTTACCCTATTCTTCTTTGTTCTCCTAACTAACTCTAAACTATCACTTCAATATGTAGCCGGCCTTGCAATCTAACATATGCCCATGATGACCGATACTGGCATGGATTCTGCAGTTGGGGAACACCCACTTTGACCCTCCGGTGAAGGAGTCGGAACTCTGCGCCCTGGAGGGGAAATCCCACGGTAGGTCCCTCCATTCGTCCATCTGGTCAAGAGCTTCACACCTCCTATGTTGTTGTTGTTGCCCCCTCATGGCTCACAATACAGATACAAAAAATTATAATGAAAACAAATAAATATATATAGGAAGAAAGCATCTTCATTACATATCAACTAATATCCATTCAGGATATTTGGGAAATTCAAGGATGAACACGACATATATAAATCTGATATGATATAGATAAGCATTAACCAAGCCGTGTGGTGGTGGTGAATGGGCGGTGAGCCTGCTGGTGTCAGGAGGCCAGCTGGTCGCAGGCCGGAAGCTGTCCTTCATCGACGACCTAGACGTCACCCGGGACTGGAGGAGGGTGCACTTCACCTCCTCCGGCAGCAGGTGGCAGCGCAGAGACTACCTGCATCTCATCATGGAGGCCCCCCCACATGGTCCAGGTCACATGATCACGTGCGTGTTTTAATGGGTATGTGTGTTAATGTGTGTGTGTGTGTAGGGTTCTGCAGTATGACGTGGACAGCGGGGAGGTAACTGTGTTGATGGAGAACCTCTGATTCCCCAACGGAGTCTAGCTGCTCCCTGACCAGGAGTCTCTTGGTTCTTAATTTTAGTCTTGGTTCTACCGGCTCTCTCTGTCAGGGTCCTTGTCGGGCCTCGACCAGAGCAGGGCAGACGTGGTTGCGGAGAACCTGCCTGGTTTCCAACAACATCCGGCCCAGCTCACCGGGGGGTACTGGGTGTCCGCTGTGCGGCCCAACCCCGGCTTCTCTGCACTGGACTTCCTGGCCCGGAGACCCTGGGGTCTTCTGGGTCACTCTGACCAATCAGCAGTGGACCAACACTTCCATACAATTCTCCTGGCTACGGCCTGGTGGTGGAGCTGGACGCGAGCAGTGTGTACACACGCAGCCTCCACGACCCCCAGGGGCTGCTGGTGGCCTACGTCAGCCAGGCCCACGAGCATGATGGGTACTTGTACCTGGGCTCCTCCAGCGCACCCTTCATCAGCCGGCTGCCGCTCTGCACAGCCTGAGGTGGAAACTGATTGTGTTCTGTGCAGCTGCGCAGACAGACCCAGGCCTCCTGGTGCAGGACCTCCACGAGGAAGACCTATAGGCCTCCTCACGCTGGTGGTCTGTGAGGACTCCTCATGCATTTTCAAATGCATGGCTGTCATTTTCCAGTATGTACTTGGTAGCTCATCTAATCTTGTATATGGATTAAATAAAACCACACGCCTGCTTTCATTAACGACTTCATTGTTTTTATTTCTCTTCATCTTTGCAGGTTAGCCACATTAGCGCGAGACGTTAGCAACAGATTTAGCTGTAGATGCCTGTCTGAATGTTGCACTAGCATATGGTGCTACCATGTGGTCCTGGCATGTTCTGAACCCTCTGTCCTGGCAGCGGGTGGAGGTGGTGGTCATCGGGTGGAGCGTTCTCAGTCCTTGCAGCAGGTGGAGGTGGTGGTCATTGGGTGGAGCCAGGGATGGGACAAGACCTCAGTGACACTGGAACGTCTGGAGCAGTGGAAAATAACCAACCTTGAACTTTACTCGAGTATTAACATTCTGCTGGGGTGGGGGTCTTACCTGGTGAAGACGTCCTTCTAGCTGGATGTCGTAGTCTAACAGATCCCGGCCCTGATGTTTAAGACATGCATCTGGGTGGACACTCCCACACAAAAAACCCCCAGGAGATTTTGAAACAGATTGGAAAGGATACTTCATGCTCACACCTGGTGGTATAATAGCTCTCCTTTAATGAGATCTGAATTCAGTGGAAGCTGAACATCTGCTAAATTACTGAATATTATAGTCCCATTTGACACGTTAACAATCTAGGACGATGGAAACTAGTGGGTGGGTTTTGGAGGGAAGCCAATAGAAACGCATGGCTTCTTGATGGACAGCCTTGTGTGGTTCACCCCACAATCAACCAGTGTTCAGTAGGTGACAACTCAGTTCCGCCTCAATTACACAGATCCCATCCAGACCTGCTGACACTTTAAACACATAAAGCCATGCCCAATATCAGTTTTAAACTCTGACACAGTGTGATGAAACACTCAAATAGAGAATAGAAAGTTGTTAGCTGTAACACAACACACATTTTAGTGATATGCTGAGTTCATTTGCTGGTTACATTTCCTTTTAATAACAACAGCGCAGACAGACAGCAACTTACCCGTAAGCCACATGAAAAAACATATCTTTTTAGATATATATATACGGTAAACTGACAAATGCTCAGTGAAAATTAGATGTACATCACAGGTCAGAGAACACAAAGAGAGAATAATAAACGATAACCTATAGCTTTTTCAAAAGAGTTTACAAAAAAAACTGGATTAGAACTTCTGTTTTATTATTACTGTTCTGGCTATTATTGGAGTTAATTATTGGAGCTACTCTTTGTATTGTGTGTATGTATGTGTGTGAGAGAGAGTGGGGGAGAGAGAGAGAGAGCGAGTGTGTGTGTGTGAGAGTGTGTGAGTGAGTGAAAGAGAGAGAGAAATCCAGGCGGCAGCAGCAGCAGCAGCGCTCCCGGCTCCCGGCGGAAGTGGTGACTCGTGGACGCGCTGTCGGGCTCCTCTCACACAGGCTAGCTGGCTAGGGCGTTGCTAGCGGCAGAAAGTGGGATTTTTTTTTCTCCCGGTACCATTCCGTTAGTTATACGATTACTGTAAAGACACCGAAGATACGGTAGAAAGTCAAGAAGTGGATGATCTGGATGTGTAACGCTTCCGGCGCTGCGTTGGTGTGTTTTTTTCGGCGGATTCGTGTTTAGTTCTGCAGGTCCCCGTAGCCCGCAGTACGGTTAGCCTGCTAGTTCGCGTCAACGGGGATTTTGCGGAGAAAACGCGTGAATTTGTGGAAACATGGAGTCAAGGAAAGCTAAAGCGACGCGCTGCTAACACACTCCCGGGGACTGTTGTGTCGCCTCATTAAGACTTTTTGAAGGACACAAGAAGACGAGAGAGGGGGGAATATTCACACACGGAGACACACACACACCAATCCGCATTCGTCGTGCGATGTTATATACGTGTTTGCTTGGCGTTGTTGTGCCTCGGAGTGGACGGCGGTGGTTTTAAGTTTCCTCCTGAAAGAGCTCCTCTGTTGTGTTAGCTGGTAGCTTCGCTTCGCTTCGCCGGGAGAAACGCGATTATTATTATTATTTTTATTTTTTTTTGTACTTCAACGAGCACTATTTATTTTTGATAATTTAACGATTATCGTCTTCTGCGTAATGTATTGTATGGCTACGTCGTGTTTTCGGTAATCTATAACGCGGCCGGGTTTTTTTGTTTTGTTTTTGTTTTCTACTTTTTCCGCGAGTGTCGTGCGGTTCTCCGGGTCACGGGAAGACGGGCTGGAATACCAAATGGGAGCACAGGAATTCCCAACATCTTCAAAGATCGTTTAGCCACGGAAGAGGCCATCACAACATTATCCTATGATTATTATTATTATTACTACTACTTGTTGCGGTGTTGGGAGATCAGCTTTAACTACTTGAAGACGAAATATCGCATTATAACACATTTCGCAAGGTTTGCCAATCGTCCCATTTCCAATCCAAGCCACCAGCAGGAGAGTCACTTGGTGTGCCGTCGGTTCTTTGACCGGCCTGCGTCCTCAAAACCCCCCCTCGCCCGCTTCACCCACGGATGCCCCAAGAGGAGGACATCGGGAGGAGTTCGCCTCATCATCATCATCACCTTATGGAAAATGTTCCTCGGATATAATCGGCTGCGAATCTAAATCCGGAAGCCCAATGAGTGACACACAGTCCAGTTTCACTGACAGGTACAGTGCATCGCTCCCCCCTTTTTCATTGCTTGCCACACACACATAAACATACATAGTGCATGTTTGAAATAGTCAACTTTGTGTTAACAATGATCATTCGTGGAGCATCATGAGCATGAGTCCCCTCGCTGCGTATTTTGTGTTGGTTTTTACTTTAGAGTAGTTCCAATGAAACCACACATGTAATAACTGTGCCTCCACTCAGTGCAGTTCACAATGGGGTTGTTTGCAAGATGTAGGCCTGCACTTGGGGCGGGGGCAGAGAAAGGCCATGAGCACTAGCAGGCCGGTCGAATTGATCCCTTGACACCAGGCTCACGTTTAGCCTGTCTCAGGGTCACGTCGAGCTTTTTAAAACCGTCCCCTTCCACCAATTAAAACGATCCTTGTACGTGGCCCGAATTCTAAAACCCAAAGTCAAGTAAGTAATCGCTTTATCCTCCGGGTAGGTTCAAGGTAGACCTTGTGTCAGCCACTAGTGTTGAGACTAGGGTGTTTAAACTTACCTGTGGATCAACAAGCAGCCGTGCGCGCGCGCGTGTGTGTGTGTGTGTGTGTGTGTGTGTTTACCTAGCCTAGCCTAAAAAGGTTTGTACAGATGATGGAATCCGCTTTGTCAGGGTAACGAAAAAATGGAGTGGGATGTTATGTCATCCGTTCCTACCTGAATCCAACATACCTGCGGGGAGGGGAACCCAATTAGTTTGAATGGGCGTGGCTGTTCTGTGTTAAAACAAGCTTATTACACAGAATATACTTGAACAATAACATTGAATGTAACACTGGGTGTGAAATGTCATTTGTTGTGAAAAGCCAATACCAAAATGCAAACACTATGGACCACATTGGCTTTGAGAATGTACTATAGATCCACTGTGGATAATTGCAAAGAACACCTGACCTAAACTGTCAACTAATCTCACAAAATGGCCAGTGTCAATTATGTGCAGCATCGATTTGGCATTACTTCCTCCATCTCCATAGTCTCCCTTCCCATGCCTCTGGAATGGCGTGTGCATTTTTGCAGAGGACTGTGTTTGTGTGTTGGGCTGACTATGTTTCAGCCATGCACTGTGAACTTCCACAGGGCTGGATGGTCCCGCCGGCATGTCAGTTTAGTGTGCAGCCAGCTCTTTGTCATAGAGTTCTGCTGATCTCCACGTTTTT
>OMOU01073717.1:0-12306 GCA_900312585.1 Malacocephalus occidentalis | reverse complement strand
ATTATTAAAGATAAGAATACAACTCATCATACACATTCATAATTGCGAGGCTAATAGAACAAGTTTCATAATTGCTAGGTTGCCTGGGGGTGAGTCTTTAGTCTGTTGTTAAGGAGGGAAGCGATACAGAGTCCAGGTGAAATCTGAACAGGTGAGTCTTTAGTCTCTTGTTAAGGAGGGAAGCTATACAGAGTCCAGGTGAACTCTGAACAGGTGAGTCTTTAGTCTCTTGTGGAAGCTGGTGAGCGACTTTTCCATCCTGCCTTCAGCCGGGAGCTCATTCCACCACTGCGGTGTAGAACAGAGAAGAGTTGCGACTTGGCAGAGTGATGCCTGTTCTTAGTGAAGAAGGTACCAGTCGTCCAGCCCAAGTTGTTCCGAGGAGCGCTCGGCTGGGGCCTGGGGTCTGACTAATGTTTGGAGGTAGGTAGGGGCAGTTCCGCTGACAACCATGTAGGCCTGGGGTCTGACTAATGTTTGGAGGTAGGTAGGGGCAGTTCCGCTGACAACCATGTAGGCCTGGGGTCTGACTAATGTTTGGAGGTAGGTAGGGGCAGTTCCGCTGACAACCATGTAGGCCTGGGGTCTGACTAATGTTTGGAGGTAGGTAGGGGCAGTTCCGCTGACAACCATGTAGGCCAGTACCACTGACTTGAGTCTAATAATCTAATGATCAATCACATTACTTCTGGACATACAGGGACAATATGTGATTTCATGTTCTATGTAATAATAATAATAATAATAATAATATGAAGAATAATAATACTCACAATCCCATGTTTCTGCAGAAGGTCGATGTCTTGAAAGAAGGACTCCTAGTAAGAAAGTAAAGGAGTTTACTGTACAATAGACTTCACTGTGGTATTTATCCTTGAATCAAATATTTATATATGTACTATACTAGCAAGCCACCTTGTCCTCCTGGTAGAAAGAGTATTAGTAAATGTATTAATACATGTATAATATATATAAGTATAATAAATGTCCTAGTACCTCGTCCTCCTGGTAGGAAGAGTATTAGTAAATGTATTAATAAATGTATAATATATATAAGTATAATAAATGTCCTAGTACCACGTCCTCCTGGTAGGAAGAGTATTAGTAAATGTATTAATACATGTATAATATATATAAGTATAATAAATGTCCTAGTACCTCGTCCTCCTGGTAGGAAGAGTCCTCCTCTCCAACCTGATCGTCTGCAGCCTTCATCCAGACTACCGACACTACCTTAACTACCGTAGTTACACTAACTTAGTTAACTAGCTAAGTTACACTAGCTTAATTAACTGGCTAAGCTACACTAATATTTACCTTGAGTTAATAACTTATATCCAATAGTAGTGATGAAGCCAAGCTATTATTAAATACGTTATGACGCCAAGTTATTATTAAATACGTTATGAAGCCAAGTTATTATTAAATACAAGTTATGATTAAATACGTCATGAAGCCAAGTTATTATTCAATACGTCATGAAATTGAAGTTATTAAACCCGCGACCAGGGCTCGGAAGGCTCTTGGGTGTGACGTCACTCCACTGGCGGGAACACAGCAGCTCGCGCTTCGACGTCACTCCACTGGCGGGAACACAGCAGCTCGCGCTTCGACCTCTGCAGTTTGATGAACACGTGACCAGCTATGTTGCACGCTAATAGCCGATTAGCGAATTACGAATAGCATTGCTACGAAATGATATTGTTCTAATGACGCATTATTGGTTCATGTAAGATGTGTTTCTTGTGTCACAACGAAAACATGCATTGAGGACATTGAGAAGTGGTATACTTTATTACAGCCGTCCATCAGCTCCACATGCTGCTCTAAATGATGCGTATGTGAGAGAAACAAGAGAATAAATGGTACCTTGGCAGAGCTATATGTCAAATACCTAACAAAAAGACATTTTTCATATTTCCAGTTGACACAACTTCCAGAAAATGTTACAACTTTAATTTGTTGTAGCTCGACAGAAAATAGCCAATCAATTAAAAAAGTTATAATAAGGACAGGAGAACTACCTATTAGATTCTGGACAGAGACTAAATCAAGTCATTCTTGACTATGGCCAATTATGATACAGTAAAATGTCAAAGTCACGAGGTAAGATGTGGAACAGTCAAGTGTAATTTATAACACTTGAATTCTCATTCAGGTTTCAGGATTTAATTCCTTGCATGAAGAATGTGTGACCATCTCTTGACACAAGCTAACATGGAGGGTTTTCAATGACAACAATTCCACTTCAGACAATAGATCCCATCGATGTTCTTCAGACTGAAAACAAACCTAGCGGTCTAACTAAATCCATCATCACCAGCAACCCTTGGGAATTAATTCAATATTGGTGTGTGTGTATATATAAATAAACACATTGCTCCAGGAAGTCTGTCTGCACAGGAAACAAGCATAATAAGAACCTTGTGAGAAGGGGGACGTATTCAACTGTGACACTCAGTACATGGCAATCAGGGCACACTTGCTCGTTAAAAACCATTTGACCGGCTAAATCAGGATGCTGGAATGCACTTGTCATGTTCCGAGTGTGCAGCCTTTGCTCTTTCGATGTAGTTTTCTTGATTCTCCCTTTCTGCTTCGTGTGTCTGTGTCTGCTGCCGTGAGCAGGTCTGAGGCACGGCCCCGTTCATCACATCTTCCCCGGGGCTGGGGGCATCATGCCAGGCATTCCACTGGACATCCCGGTGTTGGGCCCCAACAAGATCTGGAAGAGAGGGAGCGTACGGTCATCAGTCTGCCCGCATTGTTAGAACAGTAACAGTTGTGTTTTGATACACCCTTCATTGTGGACGTGGGCCATGAGAGAGACCAACTTCCTGTGCATGAACAATGTATTTTAAGAGATTTCAAGACAGACGTAAATGACAAGGTGATCCTTCATTATATTATTATGAACTAGCAATTCACAACACACATTTCTCACTGTCAAAGTCAATTCAGGTTCCTAAAATATAGTATGGACCAATACTTGTGTTCTGAAGTCGTGCATCACGAACACGGCCATTGTTTTTCAGTGAGCGTACTAGTTGGCCTCTTTACCCAGTGCTCCCCGGGCAAGTCACAAGGTGAAGACAACATTCTAATGCTCCACTCAGAAGATGGATATATCGGGGATGAGCCCAGGAAAGAAAAAACATCTCTGAACACCAGGGGGGGTTTGGGGGGGTTCCCCCAAGAACATTTTTCATTTTGTACCCCTACATTGCATTCTGAGGCACTTGACAAATATAATTCCAGGGAAAATTTAGAATAATGTGTAGACAAAAACACATTATTTATGAACTACCATTGCCTCATAAAACACCATAAAATACAGACCCGTGTGTTTTTAACCTAGTTCAGTAAAGCAAAATGTACAGCAGCATGTGAACCTGCGGTAATGGACATTAACAACATCACTGTGCTCAGTCTGTCACCTGGGCAGGTAGACACCACTAGACACACAGGACTCAGTCTGTCACCTGGGCAGGTAGACACCACTAGACACATAGGACTCAGTCTGTCACCTGGGCAGGTAGACACCACTAGACACATAGGACTCAGTCTGTCACCTGGGCAGGTAGACACCACTAGACACAGGACTCAGACCGAGTCCTGGGCAGTTAGACACACAGGACTCATACCGGTGTTTATTTCTCCTCGCCAGACCGATTCAGAGCTTGAAAATCTTTTGAATATCCAATATCTGTCTATTTATTTTTCCAACTTGATCGCTGAGTTAGGGTTGTGTTTCCTCTCTCTGGCGTGATGAGGAGCCTCATAACACGAGTGTCAAATTGAAAGGCACGGAATGGGCTATCGTTGGCAGGTCACCGGTCATGGCTGATCAAGCTGAAGATCATCCGTTCAGGTCTCGGCCGATCAATCGGTGCATCCCCATTGGTGACATATCACTGATAAGTTCTGCAAGATTTCAACCACTTCAGACTGTTTCGAGGGGCAAAGAGCAAACATAAGAAATAGGCCACAGAATTCTTAACAATCATCAGGATAATTCAACCACATTTTTCATGAAGGACTGCATGATGAACATGTAACCTTTCCAAATTATAAAAAGGGGACCCCAGATTTTAGTACATTGGGGTGAATCTATTCCGAAAAGGGTGAGGTTCATGTACACACACCTGTCTCTGCTGCTGTAGCTGCTGCTGCTCCAGCTGCAGTCTCTCCGTCTCGAACACCACCGGCAGCACCAGGATCATGAAGGTAGTCGTCCCGACCCACAGAGCCGCACGCGAGAAACTAAACACACCAGCAGCATTTAGAAACCAAACACACACCAGCAGCATGACTTGTGACATTTTATAACTGGCATCTTTAGACTTTCCTGTGTGGGTTTACATTCACATTTATCACTGAATCACTTTATCCAAAGTGACTTACAAAGAGTACATTTGTAGAAGGAGACAGCAATACATCACTGTGGTGCATGAAGATATGACTAGAGCGGGTTTACATCATTCATAGTTGAGGTTAATAAAACTTAAACTATGCTCGGTTGCCTGCATAATAGCTGGGATGAGAGCAGAGCCATTCTGAGTGCAGTACTAACATCTAAGAACATACAATATAATACAAATATACTGTCTATATTTATATAACATACCATCGGGTTAGGAGGGGGGGGGTTCTTCACTCTGAACAGTGAACAAGTATTTCACTGTTCAGAAAAGGCCCTTTGTTATGCTGACACATTTTTTTGACTTTAATCAATTCTTTTTTTAGCATTTGTATTTTTCAACATCTTCTTTAGCAAGTTACACTTTTGGAACTTGTGGATGAACTCTGGTCTATAACAGTTTGTGGGATTTCTCAAAATGTAAAAAAAAGACAGAAACATGGTTGACCCGTAGGTTCTGGACCGACCCATTTGTCCGTCCAAGTCATGGTACTTATTTGTCACCTGACAGGTCAGGTGATTCCATGGGTGGAGGAGTTTGCTTCACCAACAGCAAGTGGTGTAACCCTAAAGATAGTAAGACTTTCTCTTTCCTACTCACCGACCCTGGAACATCTGACCCTCTTGCTATCCATTCCACCTTCAGTCATCATGACAGCCGTCTACCCCACTAGTGGACACCGATGTGGCACTACCAGCCCTACATGATGTGCTGTCAGCACTACCAGCCCTACATGATTTGCTGTCAGCACTACCAGCCCTACATGATGTGCTGTCAGCACTACCAGCCCTACATGGTGTGCTGTCAGCACTACCAGCCCTACATGATGTGCTGTCAGCACTACCAGCCCTACATGATGTGCTGTCAGCACTACCAGCCCTACATGATGTGCTGTCAGCACTACCAGCCCTACATGATGTGCTGTCAGCACTACCAGCCCTACATGATGTGCTGTCAGCACTACCAGCCCTACATGATGTGCTGTCAGCACTACCAGCCCTACATGATGTGCTGTCAGCACTATCAGCCCTACATGATGTGCTATGTCAGCACTATCAGCCCTACATGATGTGCTATGTCAGCACTATCAGCCCTACATGATGTGCTATGTCAGCACTATCAGCCCTACATGATGTGCTAGTCAGCACTACCAGCCCTACATGATGTGCTGTCAGCACTATCAGCCCTACATGATGTGCTATGTCAGCACTATCAGCCCTACATGATGTGCTGTCAGGACTATCAGCCCTACATGATGTGCTATGTCAGCACTATCAGCCCTACATGATGTGCTATGTCAGCACTATCAGCTCTACATGATGTGCTGTCAGCACTACCAGCCCTACATGATGTGCTGTCAGCACTACCAGCCCTACATGATGTGCTGTCAGCACTACCAGCTCTACATGATGTGCTGTCAGCACTACCAGCTCTACATGATGTGCTGTCTATCGGCCAAGAGAGGCTGCAAGGCTGCCTCTCTTTCCCGGTTCAGCAAGTCTGACCATGCTGCCGGAATATAAACAAAGGATAGCACAGGAGGCGGTCGTGACGAGGGCACTATAGTGGTGGTCTGACCAATCGGAGGCCGGTCCTCGACTGGGTGAGATCCTTTCCTAATCAAAAGCCGTGGATCCATCCGTGACAGCCTTTTTTTACTGTAAATATTCTGTTATCTGTAATATTCTTTTGCACATTCCGCTGGGCATCGCCACGGTTCATTTCACTGCCTATCCTGTATTTGACAAATATAGTTCTTGAATCATCGTTATCTTCTGTAATGACGATCATCATTATATTAGGGATAATGGTAAGACAATTAGTATCGTCCTACCTGTACAGCGTTTTGACCAAGGAGACGGAGCAGTGGGCTGAGGTGTCAGCAGCGCTGCGCACGCAGTCTGGGAACATCTCCGTTAGACCCCAGAGCCGCTCGGCCAGCGTCTCGTCCAGCTGTTACATCACATCACATTAACCACACATCACATTAACATCACATTGAACAGCCCAGAGCGTATAGCCCAGAGCCGTTTCTCGTCCAACTGCTACATTACATTTACTATAAACTGAAAATAACAATGTAACTAATTGATTCTTTCAGTGGTTAACAAACATTGGTGTATTATTTAAGCTGGCTCCACATGCACACCGAGACACACACTTACATATATGACATATATGATACATCTATATTACTACAACATGTTACACATTAACTAGTGAACTCATGATGAATGAGCTTCATCACCACATGCCTCCTCATCACCACATGCCTCCTCATCACCACATGCCTCCTCATCACCACATGCCTCCTCATCACCACATGCCTCCTCATCACGACATATCACGACATGCCTCCTCATCACGACATATCACGACATGCCTCCTCATCACCACATACCGCTTCATCACCACATGCCTCCTCATCACAACATACCGCTTCATCACGACATATCACGACATGCCTCCTCATCACGACATACCTCCTCATCTTCCTCGTCTTCTATCTCGTCTCCCGGGGGCCGTGCGACGACGGGCCCCCCCCCGGGGGACAGCTCCTCCACCGCAGCCATGGAGCTTCCGTTATCGAGATATTTAAAGAGACAGGTCAAGGTACTCTCGAGATATGGAGACTGTTCTAGAATCCGTCCGGAAGGATCTTCACAGTTTGCAGCAGATGGTTCTGGTCTGAGGTCACGCGGCCAGTGCGCATGCGGGCCGGAAGAACGCGGAGCTACGTGTTAGTGCAGAGTAGACTCTGCTGCCCCCTTCTGGACAGGATGCACGTTTTCTGTTCCTAGGATGAGAACGGAAGGTTTTGCCTTAACCACGCCCCGCCACAATTCCACCAGTTGATTTGGACATTTTGATTGAACATGACGTCATGCCAACACTGCCAGCAGCCAGGACAGGAGGAGCAGGGACAGGAGATGAGGAGAGGAGGAGGAGAGTAGAGGAGAGGAAGGGAGGAGGGGAGGAGAGGAGGAGAAGAGGAGAGGAGGAGAGGAGGAGAGGAGGAGCAGGGACTCTTTTTTATTCTGAGTAACTGTGACTGTATTGTATAGTTTTTAAATAAACGTGTACTGTGAGCATTGTGTTCTACTGCTGTATTAGTATTATTATATTTCATTATTATTATATTATTATTCCTAAAGTAGGCTAAAGTAGGGTACCACCACTGCTTAGCACAGGAAAGCCATCCAGAGGATCGTTAGGCTGGCACAAAAGATCATCAGGTTGCACTTCCATCCATCGAGGAGCTCTATCGGTCCAGGTGTGGGCGTAAGGCCAGCTCCATCTTACAGGACCACAACCAACCTGGGCACCAACTGTTCTCCCCCTGCGGTCCGGTCGTCGGTTCCACAGCATTCCTACCAGGACAAGCAGGCTCAAGAAAAGACATAGCATGCAGGCACTCACTGTACTGCACTGCAACTGGTCATTGTCATGATCCACACTCCAGATTGTATCTTCGCTCCATGTATGAAAGATAGCCGCACACCTACTCCTAATCTGGTGTTTGCCACCAATCACTTGGCGGGCTGAGGAACTGCTGAGTGGGAGAGACGGACCCTCGCCTGTGGCTCCTTCCAGTTGTTCGGCACGGTGTTCAGCAGGGAGAATTGCAGCTCTGATGCGGCTCGTATCCTGTTGAGCATGCAGGGGAACCAGATGGGGAACCAGATGGTGACAGACTTTGCCATAGACTTTCGTACCAGGGCCCACCACAATGACTGACACCCCTCTGGTCCCAGGGATGTCTTCTTACACGGCCTGGTGCAGCCTGGCATGGAACGTTGCGTCCTGAAACGTTCCGTTCACGTTGGACAGGGTGATCAAACTGGCCACCAGGATGGATTGACGGATCCAGAACCAGAGGCGGGAGAGAAGACACTAGACTGATGGCAACATAGTCAACTACAGTGTCATTGATCGATTCAGCAAGATGGCCCACTTCGTACCCAAACTCCCCTCAGCTAAGGAGACAGACGATTGTGCTCCACGTTTTCCTGCTCCATGGTCTCCTGGTCGACATGGTCTCTGATCAGGGACTTCAGTTCACCTCTGTGTTTTGGAGGGAGTTCTGTGACCTGCTTGGAGTCAGCCTGTCTTCTGGGTTTCACCCCCAGTCCAATGGACAGTCTGCAAGTTGAACCAGGAGATGGAAACGATGCCATGCTGCACAAACTCCCAGAACCCGTCCTCCTGGTCCCAACAGCTTCTATGGGTCGAGTACGGCCACAATACCCTGACCAACACCTGCCCTACTATCCAAGTCTTCCGCCGCTACCGCCGAACCTGGACCCTGGCCCGAGCAGCCAACCAACACTGCACCAGGGAGCCCACTGACAAGGTTGGCCAGAAGGTGCAGCTCTCCACTCGGGACCTTCCTCTCTGGGTGGAACTTAAGAAGTTAGCTCCCAGGTTCATTGGTCTCTTCGCCATCTAGAGGTTCATCCACCCGCCGGCTCCCGCGCTCCATGCGCATCCACCCCACCTTTCACGTCTCCAGATTAAAGCCGAGGAAAGAAGAGGGAGAGCCCCCTAACGCCCGCTGCTCCGTCTCCTCGCCTCATCCATGGCGGACCAGAGGAGAGACAGTGGGTCCCTACTCGGCCCATCTTGGCTCCTGGGCTCATCACGGAGTGCCATCGGCTGCACCCCGACCAGCCCACTCGGATTTTAGCAGGACCCGAGACCCCTCCTTGCCTTCCCACCAGACATCCCAGACGAGGAACATCCAAGACAATCTACTTGTCCCCGACCATCCGTCTGCCTGCTCCCTAACCTCTCCCCCTGTTGTGTCAGACTACCCTGTACCATATCTGAACTTCAAGTAAACGTCAATTCCAGTGTTGTGCTGCTATTGGGTCCAACACCAACCTCTTATATTGTACTTTACCATCACATGCTGCTGCTACTATATCCTGGTTACCAATGTTTTGCTGGTATAAGAATATTACTGTACTGCACGCAGACACTTTTATGAAATGTTTGCTTATTTTTGAATCTTGCTACTTTACTTATCACTTTTTATTTTTATTTAATTTATTAGGAATAATATATATATAATATGTAATATTATATATATAATATTACAAATTGAGTTGTTTTTGTGTTTATGTTCACAAGAATAAAGTTTAGAAGAGAATGATTTACTATACTTACTACTACGTACTATAACTAAATGTTTAGAGTTGTTTGGATTTATGTTAGCAGGAGTGAATGAGGAGTAAACATTCCATTTTACTTACATATGGCAATAAATAATCTCGAATAAAGTAAATACAATGTTTGTGCCATTACAGGTTTCAACCAGACCATTGTTTAAGCGGAGGAATGTGATCTGGGGATTGGTGGTCGAGATGTGGGGTGAGATTTAAGGGTTAATGTAAGGGTGAGGGTTAAACGGTCCGCTTTAAGGGTTAAGGTAAGGGTTAGGGTTAAACGGTCCGCTTTAAGGGTTAAGGTAAGGGTGAGGTTAGCTCCGCCCTCATTCCTCCGGCGTGACGTCACGCTTGTTTTTTATGAATGAAGAATCTGCGAGTGATTCCGGGAAAAGGCGGACGGACCGAGCAGAGCGGAGCTAGAGAACGTCATTATTATTATTAGTAGTAGTAATATTATAATTATATATAGTATATACACGATATATACATTGTATATGTACTTGATATATACTGTATAACGACCCAGGCTGTAACGACCCAACGTGTGTTGGTTAACCAAGGACAAGTGAGTCGCTTTATCTGCTTTAGCCAGCTAGCACGATGCTAAGGGTAGTAGCATGTTGTTTAGCCAGCTAGCGCGATGCTAAGGGTACTAACATGTTGTTTAGACAGCTAGCACGATGTTAAGTGTAGTAGCATGTTGTTTAGCCAGCTAGCACTATGTTAAGGGTAGTAGCATGTTGTTTAGCCAGCTAGCACGATGCTAAGGGTTGTAGCATGTTGTTTAGTCAGCTAGCACGATCCTAAGGGTAGTAGCATGTTGTTTAGCCAGCTAGCATGATGCTAAGGGTAGTAGTGTATATTTCTATATGAGTCCATATTGTGTGTATATATATATATAAGGGAGTGACTATTTGCATAGAATGACGTGGGATTCCTTTAAAGGCTAAAATGGATGTGCGGACTGTTTACTACACAGCTCCACCTCTCCAGATAGAGCTCAGTTTATCTGCTCCACCTCTTCAGACTAGAGCTCAGTTTATCTGCTCCAACTCTCCAGACTAGAGCTCAGTTAAGCTCTGGAGGACACGGGGGTCGGGGTTAAAAACTAATATTTATGTCTTGTATGTTATACTTGAGAGAGAGAGAGAGAGAGAGAGAGAGAGAGAGAGAGAGAGAGAGAGAGACTCTGCTGAATCACCCTGACTGGGCTTCACTAGCCAGCATGTAGGGTTAAGGTGATCTAAACACAGGGTTAGGTGATTTGGCGTTTTGCCAGGAAGTCAAATAATTTCTATTTCCTTACAACACTCCTTTCTGAGTGTTTTTATATACATGTCAAATGTGTTTTTAGTTCAGTTATTTGTTACAGGAAGATTTAGAATTATAAATTGTTCGACTGTTACAAACACAATGTTACAAAGTAATGAGTATTAATCACAAGGCTTGTCAAACAGAAACAATGTGGGCGATAAGTTAGGGTCTTCAGGTTAGGGGGCGGGCACACGGTGACTTCCTCCTTCTCTAAGGGGGCGGGCACACGGTGACTTGCTCCTGCTCTAAGGGGGCGGGCACATGGTGACTTCCTCCTGCTCTAGGGGGGCGGGCACACAGTGACTTCCTCCTGCTCTAAGGGGGCGGGCACATGGTGACTTCCTCCTGCTCCTCAACATGGCAGTCTGCTTTTCAACCCTCCCTCATATGAGACCAGATATTAATTAAAGGCCACTTCTTCAGGAGCAGAAGGCAAATTCCCCCTCTTATACACACGCACACTATATATAAGACTATGTTTACTATGACACATTTCCTTTTCTCCGCAGGTTGTGTGAATCTGTTCCGGTTGTGGGTGGCAGCATGACGTCTGAGAGGAACAGCAAAGCTCTGAAGGTGAGAGACACTAACCCCGAGGGTGAGAGACACTAACCCCGAGGGTGAGAGACACTAACCCCGAGGGTGAGAGACACTAACCCCGCGGGTGAGAGACACTAACCCCGCGGGTGAGCGACACTAACCCCGCGGGTGAGCGACACTAACCCGAGGGTGAGACACACTAACCTAATAACCATAAAGTCCTCTATGGCTGAAACAGGTGACTAGCTTCTCTAGTCACAGTAACCAATAGCAGCACCCTTACTCCCTGTTTATTTATAGGCTACACCGCTAGCACACGACTAGGAGCTCCAAAGTCTGTTTTGCACAATCCCATCAGATCCTCTATTTAAGTTGCATTCCGCACCAATAGTTTTTAGTTTGTTGTACTATTGTCTTTATCCCTATTCTAGTTTGTCACCATTACTTTATTTATTCTGCTATATTATTACTAATGGCTCCCCTGCGCCCCCATGCGGCCTCCCTAACCCTAACCCTCCCTCCCGCAGGTGAAGAGGGAGTGTGGGGAGAACGTCCCCATCCTGTCGGACAGCGAGCTCATGTCTTTGTCCGTGCGAGAGCTCAACCTGCACCTGCGCGGCCTGTCCCGCGAGGAGGTCCAGAAGCTGAAGCAGCGGCGGCGCACCCTGAAGAACAGAGGCTACGCCGCCAGCTGCCGGGTGAAGCGGGTGTCCCAGCGGGAGGCGCTGGAGCAGCAGAAGAAGGAGCTCCAGCGCGAGGTGGAGCGCCTCGGGGCCGAGAACGACGGCATGCGTCAGGAGCTGGAGGGTCTGGGCGCGCGGTTGGCCGCCCTGCAGCGCTTTGCCCGCGGCCTGGAGGCC
>OMOU01072261.1:1779-15227 GCA_900312585.1 Malacocephalus occidentalis | reverse complement strand
TCTGTAAAGTCACTATCTATTGCCAAACGGGTGAACACAACAGTGACCACTGAAACCCCTCCAGTGTTTTTTGACTCCGATTTAAAACGCGGCGCACAGTCAGTGACACATTTCCCATCACCCAGCGGTGATCGGTCCAACGGATGTCCGGCAGAGACAGTGACAGACTTGTTTTTTTCGACTGACGTGAAGTGTGAACACTGCGAGCCAGAGACGCGAACAAGTGTGAACACTGCGAGCCAGGGTGACGCAAACGGGTGCCGGCGACGCTGGCCGCTTCCACTTACTGAACTCCTGCTCGATCTTGCCTTTGAGGAACTCCATCTTGACGGCCTCCCCGTGCACCAGCAGCATGTGGCGTGGCTCCGCCATGCGGATCAGCTGCATGATGCCCTTGGCGTCGGCGTGGGCGCTGAACGACATGTACTCCACCTGCAGCTTCACGTCCAGCTGCAATAAGACACGCACACACACACACTACATTTAGGGTATTTGGCAGACGCATTCATCCAAAGCTACTTACAATGCGTACATTTGTAGAAAGAGAAACAGATTTAGTGGCAAGACGTACACACGCGCAAGTTACTTCTGGAATGAATAGGTGGACACGCACACCGTGTAATTCATGGTGTGCGTGTCCACCTATTCATTCCAGAATGTTTCCGGTAAATGCTGCGAACACCATGAATTGCTGGCATCCAGGTAGGCACCCTTGACCATGAAAGTAGATAGCTTTTGCAGAGGGAATTGAAAAGAAACGTTTTGCTTTACCGTCGACCTCCCTTCCATCTCCAGCTTGCGCTGTCCGTTCAGGATCTTGTGCCCGATCGTCCCTTGCACGCAATACCCCGGCATGATGACCTGGAGCCAAGACGAGGATCATGAGCGGATCACGGAGTTCTTGACTAAAGTCATCTGCAGTAGTGTGATGGAGCGTTAAGGCGCTGAGACAGAAGGTTGTCTCTTTATTATTGGGATTTTTTCTAATGCAATGTACAAAGTGTTTTTGTATAGATTCGTGTGCACCTGATCACACCCTTTTCAACATCACCATGGTACATTCGCACAACATATATGCACGTGCACAACATATGTGCAACAACAACAGGACTCACCATGTTCTTCTCATTGCCAGCCCACTTCTTGAAGATCTGCAAGGACTGGCCGGCATGCAGCATACCTGGTGTGGCGAACACCACCTGGAACCGAGATTTAAGAGCTATAACTTCAGTGGAAAGTCTTAGAAATGCCATCACTATCCTTCAGCTACTATTGAATTAAACGCTTTGTGAAAATATATGTTCTGGATGACTGCAATTGAGATTTTTGTCCGCTCTTGACAAAATACTGACCAATCAGGGACTTTCTTCCCTGATTGGCCAGGGGAATATACGTAGCCTGGCAATCCCTTGTGCTCACACAGCATGGTTGTTTTGGTGTTATTATTTTTTTTGTTGTTGTCCCATCTCTCTTTAAAACTCTCAAATCGTAACTACAGCAGATTCCAATTACACTTGCATTCCATGCATGCAGGAATTCTGCTCACCATCGGGCCGGGGTTGTCGGCGTAGGAGCGGTCGAAAGGCTTGATGTGCTTGAACTCAAACATGTTCCGCTGCACAAAGGTCTTGCGGATCTTCTGGTTGGTCCACGTGATGAAGAGCTTGTAGTAGTGGTTGGCCTTCTCCGTCAGCCCCGTGGAGAAGTAGATCGGGGCCTTGAGGTTCATTCTCTCCCTGCGCCATAAGAGCCAAGAGTGGCGTCATTTTTGCCACAATGGCTATGCTAATGCTCCGTATTATTATACTACTGCGTAATATATACACGGTGCAATAGAAAGATTTCTAAGTATTTCACGCACATACATACATTTACACTTCACTAGCTCTACCATTGCTAGCTTCTTTGCTATTATACATCTATATGTATGATGTATTATGTCCATTGGACATGAATGTAGGATTATTACCAAAATGTTTCCAATAGGATGCACAGTTCTTGTGCTCTCCCAAGGGCGAAAACTGGAATGAGAACCTAGAAAGAAGACATTCAGCTAAATTAACATTAAACTTAAGAACTTAATGATATAGAAGAGGGAATTCCAGTAAAGTGATGGCGTGATGAATATTAATGAACTTGCATGATTACACACAAACTATACATATACAACCTATATTTTGTCAAACTATTTGTTTGCCAAACTAAGCCGCAAATAACAAACAATAATAAAATAGTAATGAAGTAAATGCAATACAAAATGTCGGAAGTAAATGTCAAATAAATACTTTTCCTCAAGGAAAAAACCTGTCCCCTCTTCAAAATGATGCGATTATAAATAAGGGTGGCCGTTTATACATCAAACATATTGTCTACCTTGCCTCCGCGCTCCACGGTCTCGTGCACCTTCTTCAGAAAGTCTCTCTCCCGGCACCTCTTGGAGTCACGGATGGTGGTGGCGTAGGTGGACTCTGAGATGAGAATATCCGGACGGCACTTATCGATCCAGGCAGCCCTGGGGTCAATACATCACAGCACATGCCAGTCAGACCAGACGTAGCCGACGGCATGCCGGTTACAGAGAACAGACACCATCACTTACCCTAAATGTCTGTCTGGCGTCATGTTATAATCTCCCTAAAGATGCACGAAGAAAGAAAGGTCCCGGTTAGAATTCAACACAAGCTTTAGAAAATGTACATCATCCCTATTTCACGTGGCAGGATAGAATCGGTTTAAGTTTGAACCAGAACTCTGAACTCCAGAAAGTGCATTCAATCCCGGATAGGTTCAACCTGACAAATGTGCGTTGATGTGCATCTTCACAAGCCATCATCTATCGCACCCTGAAAACATAATCGACCAGGGAATGCCCAAGGCGTCATGCCTATTTCAGTGCTTTAATTGGCTTACCATGTCACCATGGAAAGTCTCTGAGAGAGCAATCTAGCGTTCGCCACACAGTATGTTTTAACTGTTGATAAAAATAACAAAACATGTATTAAGCTGAAGCCGTAGTTTACTATACAGCCTACAACTCAATTCTGACTCAACTTATCGTGTTAACCTGAAAATCCAGCTTTGGGAAAATCGTGCTCTGATGTACGGGGCTCCTCTGCTTCTCACTCACTGTGTACACGACCGACTCGGATCCCACTTTGATTTGCACCATGGCAGCGCCCAGGACATGACCCGCGTAGTAAGCCTTGATCTCCAGCTCATCGTCCACCTGCCAATTAGCAGACACTTCAACCGACGGCACTTCACTTTTCATCAAAAGAAGGCGAGCAGGTGGCGTGTGTGTGTGTGTGTGTGTGTGACGTGTGTGTAACATGTATAGGAAAGGCAGTGAACATTAAAAATCACATTACACCACACATGCACACGCACCTGAACCGTCTGGTGGAGGTTCAGGGGTACGACTTTCTTCATGCAATCCTTGATCATCTGGGAGGTGAAAAAGTTGGTCTCCCCCTTTTTGTCCACAGTGATCTTACGGAAGTCTTCCAGCAAAATGGGGCAGATGGCTTTGGTGGGATGGGTCATGTAGATGGGTCCATCGTAGCCCACCATCTCACTCATGTAGGGGAGCGCGCCACAGTGGTCCAAGTGGAAATGACTGGGAGGGAAGGAACTTGAGGGTTAGCTCTACTTTTAGAAAACACCGGGAAAGTTAAGGTACACATAAGCTTCTCCGCACCACCTCATACCTGATGATCACACAGTCCAAGAATTCGGTCAGTCGCCCATTCTGCGTGATGTAAGAGAAGTCCGGGAATCGCCTCTAGATGATTGAAAAAGGCAAAGTAGTCGAGTAAATATATTTGGTAAAAGATGTATTCATTATCTCTTGTTAACTGATGCACTCACGTCATCATTGAAGCCCATGTGCATCCCACAGTCAAGCATGATGTTCTTGCCTCCAATGGAGACGAGGATGCAGCTGCGGCCAACATCTTGCCCGGCCCCTGGTCGATTATACGAGTAATGATGACAGACACATTTAAGGGGGATCTCTATAGATCACTATCGTAAAGAAAATGGAGCGTCGTTTCTTACTGTAAACACTATTTAACAAAACAAGATTTAAAAGTGACGTTGACGGATATGTGGGCTTTTCCTAACTATCACATTTGTATGACTTACCAAGCGGTGTGACTTTTATTTCGGGCATGTAGTCCGAGTGCTTTGGGTTATACTAGAGACAAATTTGTTGTTTACAAAAAATGTTTCATCCAACTTGCGCGTTCGTGCGGTCACTTCCTGGTCACCTGTCAAACTCTTCTCTGATTGGTCGAATCCCTCAACGCGTCACTGCGCCAGAAGTGTGCGCTGTCGGTGCAAACGGGATCAAAGACGGGGAGCTGTACTGTCACCTGCGGGAGATATGCGTCCTTTTCCTTTAGTTGTTCAACATTATACGAGGTAAGCATCGATCGCAATCATAATCACGTTTCTAGTAGTCGATGTATATTTCTGGACGCCGCCAATTCCCATGGTGTAATTCGTCTGGTTAATGAATTGTGTTGACTTTTATGTACATCTGCAGCACTTCCGTATAGGAATAGGCAGGTCACCATGGCTGATTCTTCTGCTTTGGAGGAGCAGAAGTTCTCCCTAAAGGAGGTTCTCGACACTTTCAATCTATGTCTCTCGGAAAACGAAGAAGTCTTCGTTGAACACTACGTCGCTGGGTGGCGTGGACTCGTCAAGTAAGTATTTCAGGTGGCAAGCATAACTTATGAATGATGGATGATATAAATGTCATCGGAGCCCTGTTTACAGGGGGTCTAGTTTACCGCCTTGGCGCCCTTTGTTGTTTACCTCGAAGCATGCTATTATTGAATGACTCTTCATTCAAATGCACAAAGATAATCATATGTACCTTTGTTACTGTTAAGATGAACATTTATGGGTATGTTATTACTTCACTGCATGAGGTAAACCCAACTCACCATTTGTTTGCGTCCATAATAGGTTCATGAACACCTTAGGCAACGTCTTCACCTTCATCTCCAAGGACGCCGTCAACAAGATCCAGATACTCGTCAACCTCTCGAACGGGGAGAACGGCTCTCAGTATGTCACCATCCAGTCCATGGTCAAGTACGAGCTGGAGAACCAACTGGTGGACTTGACCAAGCGAGCGGGCCACCCCGAGTCGGGATGCCGCACACTGCTCCGGCTTCACCGCGCGCTCCGGTGGCTGGAGCTGTTCCTGGAGAGGCTGCGCACCAGCACGGAGGACGACAAGACGTCGGTGATGTGCGCGGACGCCTACAACGAGTCCCTCTCGCAGCACCACCCGTGGGTGATCCGCAAGGCGGCGGGCATGGCCTTCTGCGTGCTCCCCGGCCGCCCCACCTTCTTCGAGGTGATGAATGTGGGCAGTGCGGAGGCGGTGGTGCAGATGCTCGGGGAGGCCGTGCCGATGATCTCCAGGGTGTACAAGGTCACAGAGGATCTGTACGCGGAGAATAACCTGCTGGAGCTACCTTAACAATGAGAGGCCACAGACAGGGTTCATGTATAAAGGTTCTTGTCAACGTTAGTGGATCACACGTGCCCTTTCTCAATTAAAAAACGTAAATATGTATTATTATTTGGAGACAATACTTCTACTTTAACTCTTGAATACTGAAGACCCATGTTTGTAAATTCATTAGGAAGATATAACTTGTAATGATGTGACTTATACTATTATTGTAACATAACTATTATTATTACACTTTTTAATATGTATGTGAAGGTTTGTCTAATTTGTATTAACAAAAACTGCAATGATGACTCATTACTCAACTGTGTTAATAACATATGTATGTCCAAAAGCTATTACATTTTTATTAAAAGTGTATTTAAAACCAAATGACATTATCAGCTCAGGAAACGATGCAGCAGCAATGAGCCACTACATGACTCGACCAGCAGAGGGCGCCTTATATTAAAACCAGGAGTGGTCGTCATGGTAACCAGGACCGTTTTGGTAACTAGTACTGATGATGAACATAAGAAGCTAACTTAGCTTAGCTACTTCAACGTGAAGCTCCTAAAACTGGGATGAAACATTCAAACCTAAACTCAAGGTATTCATTTCAATTTAGAGTGCAATCATGTTGTACAGCTCATACAAAATAATCGACTTCCTTGCAAATTCAGTATTTCGCCATTATCTTGCTTTATTTTCTATACACACGATACAAGCTAACCAGTGCAGTTGTAAACAAGGAAAGGAAACAATGAGGCTGCTGTATCCATTGTTGCTATGGACTTTTGCTTTAAAAAAGTAATTCCGCGGCTCGTTGGACTAAAATAAACTGTTGACAATTCAAAGTAGGCCAATATGGTTTATTCATAGTCAAGCATGAATGAGCATGAACTATAATTTTATCCTATTTCCATCCTTCTCAGAAACCTTCTCAGACCCAAGTCAAGAAGCAACTGTGGGAACTCCGATTATTGTTATTGTTATTATATTTAAACACACATATCGGCATTTAAATGCATTTGACAAGGCCAAAGTCATCCAAGGGACGAAACAGGCCTCCAGCGGATCACACTGTGAGTGACACTGGACCCGCCCGGACCGACCAGACACCAGCGGCCGCCATACGCTCGTCTGACGGCCACCTGCACGCCTCCTCTGGCGCCAGGTCACGTCCCGCCGTGACGAGCACCTGGCCGCACACGCGACCGCCTGTACCAGACGACACCGCGGCACAGAGTGTCCCTGTAGGTTGCTCGTCGCCGCCGTCATTGAACAAATACAAGGTGCTTCCATCCATTAAAAAGCAGCCCGATGTTAGCCACGCCCACGCGAATGATCACGACCTAGAAATCACGACGTCCAAGATCAAGCTGTGCGATCATCACGCATCCAATATCGATCAACACCGACGGCATAGTCACGGAGCACTCGCTGGTTCTAGTACCTCCAAGACCTGCCAGACCGCGACCCCGAGCAACTCTGAGGTCGGCAACGTCGCCGACGTGTATTACAGGGTTGCCTCTGCCCCCCAAAAGCCCCCTGACCCAGACATCGCGGAGGAAGAAGAAACTGATCCAGTTGTTGCTGCTGCTGCTGCTGCTGCCGCAGATGAGTTACTTCTGGCCATCCGAACACCGTGTGGTAGGAGATTTCAGCAACACTTTGCCTCCGGAGACTCCCTGCACACGCTGATCGCCTGTGCGGAGGCCAGATATGAAACCAGCTACCCAGGCGCCTTCCTTGAAACTATGGATGTGCCACGAAGGAGCTTCAGGAGACTGGACGCGACTCTGTCAGAGTGCTGCATCTTCAACAGATCAGTGCTATGCATCTCTCAGGAGAGGGCAACATGAATCATGTTTTAAATGAATAAGCCATGTATAGGAATATTAACGTTGGTGGTCCAAGAAAAAATATTTAGCTCACACACAAAACATGTCACAGGAAGTCATTAGGTCCAAGATTTTTTTTAACATATTGCCATATGTAACTCTATGCTGACAATGTGCCATACATGAATCGGACCCAACTGATGGACTGATATTAGACTACCTATTGCCACGTGTATCTATGCTTAGTCCACCTTTCAGACCTTTGAATGCCATTGCAGGTATCACAAATAACCATTTCATCCTTCGCATTGCCCTCAGTATATTCTGGCTGTATATTTGTAAATATTAACTCAGGACCGAAGCCTCTAGAGCCAGGTTACTAGCAGCACAATCTGCACTAGTAAACCGTAACTACAGAAAATATTAATCTGCACCATTTGAGTGAAATCTAATTGAAGCAATTAAACTGCATGTTCCCAAAAGCACCAATTATATTTCCATGTTCAGTTCAATAAAGCAGGCATTGCTTAATGTGTCAAAAATGTGTCAATCCAAGAACAAGGACAATTTTCAACTATACATTTACTCTTGCACGTTTCAATTATTTTGAACAGAAAACAAAATATTTTCTCCAAAACAAATACAAAAGAAAAGATTCAAATCAGGTTCAACTCAAGACAACAAACTGCCTCAAAAACACAATATAATTCCCAAATGAACACAAGCAGCCTGAGAAGGACAATGCATTTACAATATAAAGCATTAACACAATACATTCGTAATTTTGATTATTTCAGTATATAATTTCAAATCCAAGCATCATGCACAGCAAACACAGCAAACACAGCAAACACAGCAAACACCAGCATCACCAGCATCACCAGCATCACCAGCATCACCAGCATCACCAACTTTCGGTTGGAACCAAACTTCCGGGAGATACCACTAAAAACTTGAAACTGTTGGCATCAGAATACTGCCATGAAATAAATCTTTGGGATCAACAAAATCACCAATAAACAGAGATGAACAAAAATAACAAATGTTTGTGCTGAAAAGGGGTTTCTGCCTTCAGGATTCAGCCACTGGAAGACCACCAGCACCTGTAGCGGCCAACTTCAATTCATCATCTTTTCGAGCTCATCCAGGTCATCGGTGTCAAGTTTCAGGATTTTACGGTCTGGAAGAAGTGATTCAATAAATAAATGAATAAAAAAGATTTTCAAGATTGAAATGGGTACGATCTCAGTGCATTAAACCCACACTATGCAACTCTTTCACAAACCCTAGGGATAAGGTGTATTTTTATGCCTAATAAACTATTCGCCACAGAGAACAAGTTGGCGATCAAAAAAGTTCTTGTTCTTGCCATTATACTCCACAAAATGATTGAGGATTTTTAGGCAAGCAACTGGCTGCATTTAAATTCAATTTAAATGACTTGTTGAACATACCGAAGTGGAGCTCTATTTGGTTGATGAGATCCATGCTTTTTTGGCTGTCAACGAGATTCAAAGCAAAACCTTTTTTGCCGAAGCGCCCGGTGCGACCGATCCGATGAAGGTAAGTCTCGTTGTCTGCGTTTCCATCCAAGCCCACGGGCAGGTCGAAGTTCACCACGATGGACACTTGTTCCACGTCAATACCTGGGGAGCAGACACTTTTCCAGACCATTTTCTCAGAGACATTGTAAACCGCTCCTTAGAATTCCTGCGGCCCCGGGGCGCCAAACATAAAAAACGAGCCTACCTCTGGAGCAGACGTTGGTGGTGACAAGCACCTTTTCCTTGCCCTCCCTGAAGCGCTCGATGACAGCGGCCCTCTGCTCCATCATCATCTCCCCACTTAGCAAGGCTACCTGGTGGCCCTCCTTGGACAGCTCTGTGCTGAGCCACGAGGCCATCCGACGAGTCTGAGAAGGCAGCATTTGTCATTTAGCAAAAACACGGCACAGTACATAGACGAATACAGGGAATTCTACCCTGGGTCGGTGTCAGGGATCAGAGTCAAGGATGTCACGTTGTCCCGGGGACAAGAAAAACAGCACGTTGGATACAAGGATACAGTGTCTGGGAACAATAGAGAAACGCATCGTTACAATTGCCATCATTAGGTTAATGCGTGGAATATCTATTATTTGAAGACAAAGGAAGCGAGGCAATCAAGTTATTCAACTATATTCATCACGTAGAATGAAAAAATAAATATCTTGTGGTAAATAATTGTGGGACACATTTCGAGCACTGGTTGGTGTTACAAAGGGGCTACGAGAGGTTAGAGCTTGTTATGCTAATTTCCTGAAAATTCTCAACCCTAGGCTGGGCCGTCTCCATGCTTACATGTATACGAGTCTCAGAACATGGATGTCAGTTTCAGGACGATTCCGTAGGCATACACCCAGCCTATGGAGTGACAATATGGTTGAACGAACGCAGCGACTCACGTGGCAGAAGATCATGGCCTGTGCGATGGTGAGGCACCCGTAAATGTTACAGAGCGCTGTGTACTTGTCCTCCTTCTCCTTGCAGACCACGTAGAACTGCTTGATGGTGTCCAGGGTCTCTTCCTCACGCTTCAGCCTAATGATGTTGGGGTCGGGGATGATCCGCTCCGCAAATCTCCACACGGCGTCATCGAAGGTTGCAGAGAACAGAAGCATCTGACAGTTCTTTGGCAGCATCCTGCACCGGAAGCGTTGGAGGAAAACATTTAGATAAACCCACAGAGTGGCCATATGCTGCACAGTTTAACCCCACACTATCCAACCTTTCCACCGAGTCACTTTGTCCAAAAATATGGCAAAATGTGAATACAAAAGACATTATGCAATCATGTTCTTTCCAAGAAAAGGTGTCCTTGGATGTTGGGCTTGCCTTTGAATCCGTATGGTCTGGTCATAGTGACCCTGCATGCCGATCATGACGTCGGCCTCGTCCAGCACAAACACGCTGATCTTTTTCGGGTCAAATAACTTCAGCTTGAGGGACCAGTCGAAGACGGTGCCCGGCGTTCCGATCACGATCTGCTCCTCAACGGTGCCGCCACGCGCCACTATGCAGAACCACGGCAACCCAGAGCACACAGCGGCCGGTATCATGTCAATTTGCGGACTGCAAGCAAGTCTTCTCCTATACATGTTCTGCGTCATATTTGTATTATTCCTAGACGTGACTCATCGATAATTTGATGATGCAGAATTTGACTTCTTGAATACTTAGCAAAAAAAAAAAAAAGTTAAAAAGACATTAAGTGCCAGTATCAATTTTCTGCTTCATTTAAACACACACTGTGTTCTTTTCTTACCTCGATTTCCCCGAACGGCGTAGGCCAGCTTGATTTCAGGGTAAAACTTCCCCATCTGCTCGATGACCTGGCCGATTTGCACAGCCAGCTCGTACGTGGGCGCAATGCAGAGGCACTGCCAAAAGCGACCCAAAAGTAAGTCATCGTCTCATAGGGCCCATGCGCACCAACGCCACCCGAGCGGTGCTTACCTGGGTCCACTTGTTGGCTGGGTTCACGTGGCTGAGCATCGCCAGAGAGAAGGCAGCCGTTTTACCGGTGCCGGACTGGGCCTGGGCGATCAGATTCTGAGGTCTTGAGAAGAACACACCAATGCACGCTTAAAGTCGTTGATGATTTTGTGCCAGCGTATGACCAACACCAGTAGTGGAAAGTAACCAAGTACATTTACTAAAGTGCTGTACCTTACTGCAGCAGAAAATAGAAAAGCTCAAGTATATTCATCAGCAAATATGTAGTGACTTGCAAATACAATTAACAAAAATATATTGTCATAAATGTATTAAATGAAATATAAATCAATATTAATTAGAATAGTATATCAATAAAGCTTTATTGGTCCCAAGGGGGACATTACAAGCTACGCAGCACAGTCCGTAATCTGTAAGTAATATGCTAGTAACTCGAATGTATGAATTATAATCCAATAAGATAAACTATATTATTCTGAAATAATTCGGCATAAGTATCCTTTAAGTTTGGTACTTACTGCAATATTCTTAACATCATGTGCAATACTACTTCTCAATACGATTCCCCACTTTCTTTGACTACATATATCTTAGCTATACTATTAGGCTTATACACTGTACATATATTATTCTCTTGTTTTTATTCTTCTGTTGTTTTAAGCAACCTCTGTCACAAGAATTGCTTTTGGGAAGAATAAAGTTCTATCTTATCTTATTCTTATCTTATTCCCAAGGAACATTTTGCAGTGCGAGACTTTTACTTGTAACTAGACCACTAGATCTGACTACTTCTTCCACCACTGACCAGTAAACAACAAACAATGTGATAGCTGTTGGGCACTCACGGCTCAGCCAGCATCATGGGCAGAGTGTTCTCTTGGATCTTCGAAGGTCTGTTGAAGCCCATGTTGTACACACCCTGGAGTAACTGGGGTTTCCTGCTCCAATGGGCATCATAGTCGACATGGTTAAAAGCATTACGTACAAAAAGGCAGACCCTAATGAAAGAAAATCACTTTAAAAAAAGCATTTTGTTATCTCAGACCAAGGTGTCGGAGGGAACTTGTGGACTTAGTTGAAGTGATTATCACTGGAGGGGGCTATTATGGGAATTGCTTGTGTCCTGTAAAGTAGTTAAAAGGTAGGCTAAACCAAACACCCAGCTTGTGCAAGTCTTCTCCCACTCCCACTTTACAATGGTAAATTTACTGCATTTATACAGCGTGTGTATGGGTATATGGTGTGGGGGCACTTCGCTAGGACGGGGATCGAACCAGCAGTCCCTCTGGTTGCCAGACAACGCTAATAACCCTCTACCTCTTCCTGAGCCACTGCCGACCTACAATTGAGTGGCAATGGTAGACAGATAAGTTATGGAGTACTCCCATTTTCATTTCCATCTGGGAAGAATATGTTCTCCATTATTCATAAAAAAGGGTCAATATTTGTTAAGGGCTTTCCATATTCAACAATATTTTCATTGCTGCCACTGTGTGGATTGAAACCGGCTTAGTTTGCATCTCAGCTGCAGCACTATCTGTGCTTGGTGTTTAAATTACATTTCGGTGCCAATATTTGGTGCCTAGTATGCAGATCTTATAGCTTATCTTCAGGGAAGACTCATAGCAATCAGTCACGAGATTAATTATATCTGTGAAGGCGCTTCTCCTTCATTCCCCAACTTACAGTCTCAGTTCTTCAAATGACTTCACAGAGAAGAGAGGAGAGTTGGGGTCCCGCTGGAGCACCTCAACCTGGTTCTGGTTTTTCACAAGATTATGGTGAATCAATTTATTCAACAGTGACTGCTCAGCCAGATCCACTGTGAGAGAAGAAGAAGGGTTTAAAAATACAAAATAAAGGTATTAGTCACTCAAGACGTTTAGTTAATTAAAATACAGCTAATTGTGGAGAATCAATTAGCCTCCAACAAGCATGAACATGAGCAGATTGTCACATTATCATTATGTGGGCTAGGCCAATGTGTTCAGAAATTGTGGGGGGGAGAGAGAGGGAAAAGAAATGGAAGTGCAAAAACTAAAGAGCACCTTCATCCCTATGATCTCCGTTGCCTTCTCTTCCCATCGAATATGGCAAGACGTTCCCTAAAAACACATAGCGACACTGACAAAACCATCACAACATGTTGATTTTAAACAGACACACCAAACTGTATATACCATTAATTTCGTCGTTCAGGTCGTACGGCATGTCCCCGCCGCATAGGCTTTTCAAAACGCCAACCTGTGAACCAAACAAACAATTACAACACACTTTATTTTCCAGAGGTAATCATCAGAACAAACCAGACTCCTGTACTGTCGCAGGCCAGTCGACCATGAGGGGAATCAGTGTGGTACAAAGGGGCAGCAACATCACGCTAGCCTAGCGAGCCAAGCTAGCACGGTATATTCACACATCCACACCGCGGCGGATCGCCCCCCCCCCGCAACGAAACAAGTCACCTGCTCAGGCACCGCCTTAGCTCCGGGAACACCGCGCACCTTCGCCTTAACGACCCGTGAAGCCATCTTCCAACGCTAACGCGGTATCAATGATAAGACCGTGTTTTATTTGGTGTTTAGATGGAGGGAACGGAACACAGAAAAGTTGGATCAGAAGTTTTTTTTGGGGGGGGGG
>OMOU01071667.1:14510-25166 GCA_900312585.1 Malacocephalus occidentalis | reverse complement strand
CCCTGACTTTGGAGTTCAACTCACACCACCACCTGACGTTGTTGTTGGTGCATGGACACCATTTTTTTATTGCACAATCCACACCACTAATAGTGTGTGCGTGTGTGTGTGTTTTGTGTTACTGTGTGTGATCACACGTAGAGCCTCGACACGGAGATAAAGGATAAATACGCCACGGTGGAGGGGCTCATCTCGGAGAAGGGAGAGGCCGTGGCTGAGGCCAAGAAGAGGGCGGAGCTTCTGCAGCAGGAAGCCAAAGAGCTGCTCCTACAGGCCAGCGACAAGCTGCAGATTCTGAAAGGTATGACGGCGAGCCGCGACCGTCGCTATGCACCGTGAAACAAACGAATACGTGTAGAATCCATTGGACAAACTGTGTGTACGTCGGTTCGTCCACATCACTGTGGGAAGGACACGCGTGTGGTGGTAACTGTGTTCACCTCTGTGCGCGCAGACCTGGAAAAGTCGTACGAGGACAACCAGAGGACTTTGGAGGAGAAGGCCAACCAAATGGTGGAGCTCGAGAAGGCGGTGAAAGAGCTCCTGGACGACATCAGCAAGAAAGTCACCCAGTACAGCACCTGTCTCTTCTAGCCGACCCCGGGGGGAGACGGAGACGGAGACGGAGACACAACACAGCTCCGTTGCGTGACACACCACGTGACGGCCACCGCACTGGAGACCTTGTTTGCGCGTTCGCTGCCATCTGCATGTTAGCCGTGCCACACTGCGCTCTGCTGCTCTGTAGATCGCGTTTGGGAAAGAGAGTAGCTGCTTTGCTATATTGCAGACGGTGGAGCAATTAGCATGGACACCTTCATGTCACTTTCTACAGAGCGGCGGCAGGAAAACGGAATCATACTATAACATGCTATACACTCTGAGTTAACAGGATATGTTCAGCCATGTACTTATTAAGTGCCGTTTGGTTATTTGTTCACGAAGCACATGACGAATCCGTTTTTTCATTTTCCCGTACATGAATGTACAACAGAACCAATACATGCTCGTTCATAACCTGTAGATGGCAGCGACATCCCAAACGCGGTCCACGGTGTAGTTAACCTTTGACCCTGAGTTAGCCATAACCCCGTTCAGCTGTTTAGGACCGGCTTAGGGCATGTCTGATAACACACCATGGGTGGTGCCCCCACCTTCTCGTTTTGCTCGTTTAAAGCGCCAAGTTGACCTCGATAGTACGTGTCACGCTCCAACACATACCTCATAGATGGGACCTGTGACCTTTTGAAGCAATATATGACCCATGACCTGAAGTGTCGCTGTAAATGCTGACATTTTATACTTTAGACCCGAGCGTAGGCTACACAAGAACTGTAAATTTGTGCATCATTCATGTTAAAATGATGGGTTTTACCATGCCGTTTGGCAGGACGTTCTTTACAAGCTAAATACAAAGTAAGAGGAGTGAGAATATGGTTGAACAGTGTGTGAGGTGGAACAAGGCACCCTGGGTTAAATCCAAAGACTGTGGGACGCTCTCTGAACACCACCAATGACAGGGCATATTGTAAAAAACATCTAAATATGTTCATTTCAAAACCAAACTGTAACATATTCGACACGCGTGTGGTGCTTTTTAGAGTGCGGCACATTCATGCACAACACAAAATTAAAACACGGTATTTCCACTCAAATGTATCTGAAATGACACCAAAAAATGGTGCAATTAAAAAAAAGTGTTAATAATGTGTTCAAAGTAAAGCAAATTCAAAAGAAGAAAGAAAGATGAATGTTACACTCATCAACGGATGTAATTAGGAATTTGATTTGTTTAAGCTTGACCAAAGTTTTCTAAATGAATGTTTGACCATGAGACTGCAAAGTATTTCTCTGAACTTGTTTTATTGTATTGTTTTCAGTACCCAAGTTACCTGTGACCATTCTTTTTTTGTTGACACCCATTCAAAAACATTTTTTTATAAAACACCCCCACTGAAATCTTGATTGTGTTGTGAATCTTATGATGGCGGAATTGGTGCAGTATGAATGGACCTATAGGCTATCACAGTCAAAGATGTATTTGCCTGCATAATGCAGATAAACACAGTGGAGTCTGGAGGACAATCATCTCTCGTACAGATGAACATCCAAGAGAATGAATGCAGGATATTCCTTGAGTGGAGGAGACCTCAATGTGGCATAGCGTTCTCTTGTTTTTTCTCTCTCGAAATATTGGTTTATCTCAGAGGGACGTAGTTGCTCGGTATGACCAGTAGAGGCCAGCATATAGCATGCTAGTTTGAATGAAATAAACACATGATGTCTTATGAGCGCAGCATGCATGACATCAACTAAACCCAATATCCACCATTAGTTGATGTGCATTGTATGCAACACGCATGAACATCACTCGGTCATCCTCGGGATCTGAACTATTATTGCGGTCTTCGTGAAATGTACCGGATGTTGTTACTGTAGTCCCGCCGCTGACTTCACAAACCCAACATCCGGGTTTGAAGTTTGACGTTTCTGGGGTGCAATGTCGAGTAGATCCTAGAGGAGTTTTCGCCGCAGAGTTGTTCCACGCGGACGATTCCCCCCGATCCGTCCCTTCGAGTACAGTAAGGGGCAGCATGTTTTCCACGGTGCTGAACGACAACGTGGAGCAGGTAAGAGTGGACCGCGTACAGCACCGCATTCCATCGGCTGAGCTGACGACAGTTGACGATACTGACGGCGCACACACGTTTCCTCCCGTAGAGAGACGCGGCGCATACGGTGGTGGTCGCCGTGGCGTCTCCGTGTGTGTTCGAGGCGGGAGGAGACGCACCGGCGGCCGCGGGACCCTTCAGGCTGGGGGTGGCCCTCCCGCTCATCCAGGTTAGTCTGAAGTCTACAGCCCCGAGTTAGGAAGTTTCATAATTCAACTTCCTACATTTCATAATGAAGTAGCATTAAAGAGATGAGTGTCTGTTTAAGTGACATGCTCAAAGGTAGAGTGTATCAGAACCATAGACTGTAAGAACACCACCTAGCATTGGAGTATATAATTTAAGTTATTTTTAAGAGTTATTTTGTCTTACAAATATAAAAATGGTTAAATGTGCGGTGGATTGACATAATTCACCCACGGAACTAAGGGTTGGGGGAATGGTTCCGCACGGACTGTTTAGTATGCGGGACCATCGCAGTTCATTCATTCCTGTGAGTTCCTGTGAGTTCAATGCTTCTAGTCGTGTTAGCTGTTGCTTATGTTCATTAAACGCCCCGCATCGGCAATCGATACTCCGCCACCGACTCCCCTCTCTCGGCACTACCTGTTTTTGCCACCTTCTCAGGCTATCAAACGTGTAAATGACAGACTTCTGGAGAAAAACCCGTCCGAGACATTGCTGTTTGACATCATCCTGGTGTCAACAGAAGAAAGCGAGGAGCATCAAACGCGCAGCTTGCTCAGCGTACAACATCATGGTGAGTCACCACACTGGTTCTGATTTCTGTACACTTTTCTCCAGCTGCAACACACATTTGTATATGTATTTGATGTATTAAACACACCCAATTCTCTCAGCTTCACCCAAGAAGTCTCTATGTACCGTAGTGTAGTAGGTATGTAACGTAGGTCCCACATGCTGGTGAAATTAGATATTTCCCAGCGAAAATATTTCCAATATTTGTTCCCCCCCTGTCCTGTCTGCTTCAAGCGTGCCTGTTTCAGCGTGTCTCCGTGGCTTGTGATTAGCGCTGGAAATCGGCAGACTGTGTGTGTGCGCCGCAGAGGATTTGGTCGAGGCTCTGCGGTCCAACAATGTCAAGCTTTTCCTGTCAACGGACTCCAGTGACGTATTGAGGGCTTCACAGGGAGGTTTGTTTCACCTCCGCAGTCATGCGTTTAATTTTCAGAGACGGTTAGATCATTTAGATTGTACAATTGCTGTGGTGTGCAGGCGTCGCAGTGGCGCAGCTCGTCCAGCAGACGGCGCTACACTCCACCGAGCAGCTTCGAGTGGGTTTCTACGGCAATGCGGACGGCTTTGCGGACGACCGCACAGCCAGGCTGAACCCGGAGGACAGCACAGACGCTCGGGTACGATGCGCCTGGGTGTCCTAGGTCCTTCTTAAGGCTTCTTTCTGCAGAGCATGTTAACCTGCTATTGGGCCCGGATAGAAATGGTGCATATTCCTCAGAAAACGCTTCTGCTAAGGAGCAAGACGCAGCCATGATGTTGCCCTCTCCTCTCCATCCCTCTCTCTCCCAGCAGCCCGTCAGGGAGTTCAGTGCGCTGGTGGGCCGGATGAGGCAGCGGTTCGGGCTGAACGACAGCCCTCTCTCCACCAGCCTGATCACCACGCTGGGCACCCGGGACACGTGTCTTCTGGCCCTGAAGACGCTGCGGTCCTGGGGCCTGGATGTGGACGAGGCGTACTGCCTGGCGGGGGCCCCCAGGGACCCTGTCCTCTCGGTGATCAAACCTCACGTCCTCGTCACGGTCAGTGGTCCACAGCTTGTCCATGCTCCCTGACCGCGCGGGGGGCTCATGCTGGAGGTTTTGTTCTGTTACGTGGCTGGTGGCCAAATGAATATACAAAGAATATACAAAAAAATATACAAAAGCCACTTTGTTGGTCACGTAGATGGCAAATTTATGCACACAGGTAAGGACTCACTTTGGCCATTGGCTGTTCCTAATGTTACATGACATGCTGGGTTCCTTCAATGGCATTTCCCACACGATCCACGTGTCTTATCCCTCATGAAACCCATAAACATAACCTATGGTTTAATGTGCGGCCGATTCCAGTAGTAATGGTGGAGATGGTTTTGTGTGCTCCACAAAGTAACCCGGATACTGCTCTTTATTTGTTGTTTTCTTATGAGAACTGAATAATTCAGGGATCGCATGGTGCTTTTGTGTGTATCGGTATATGTTTATTTTTGATACAAAGTGTATTTGTTTACTTGGCCTCCTTCCTGGAGGTATATACCGCAGTGTTTATGACTGTGTATTTTCCTTATGTCCTTTTTGTTGGTGTGCGGGATCTTTTGTGTGCCTCGTTCATCCTTCGAAAGGAGATCCAGAGCTTGGTTTATGTTACGTGTGTTCAAAGCAAGGGGAACTACATCTGTGGGTTTAATTACAGACGTTTTAAAGGGAAGAGCTTGGAAGCCACCTGGAGATACGAGTGCTGTGGTGTGTGTGTGTGTGGCTGCTTGTCTCACTGTGTTTACCAGCTCAGTAATCCAGGGACAACAAGGCATGAGGGGCTAGAACCTTGTTATATTGCAATATTTGTAGCTTTTTGTTTCATTAGTTCTGGCTACATAAAAAAACTAAAAACATCTGCAGGCGTCTATTTTTAATTTTTTTTAATTGCCCCATGTACTGTATGTATCAATAAACAACCTATAAAAACTAGCACGCCTTCATGAGTTGTTCTCCAGGAGATCCGTGCCTGTGTGTGTTTATTCCCATAAAGAGAAGTGACGAGTAAGCTAAAAGATATCTTCAGCCACACAACGTCACTGCCATGGCATCGGTCACCACTATCTGTTATGATAGTATCTGTTATGATTCCACTGTTGCTATGGAGAAGTGCGGTATTTGCTCTGCTTGAAAGGTTTCACCATTAATCATTTAATCGGGCTGTTGAAGTAATACTTTATATTTCGTCCTGGTCAAACCAAAACATAACCAGTGTGTCTCCGTTTTAGAGTTCTCTGGAGTTGTCTGTTTATCCAAGTTGTCTGGGTTACCGGTTACATCCAATCCTTTTTGGTAAGACCATGTGATGTGCGAATGAGTATTCTGCTCGGGAGATAGCTTAATCAATGTTACAAAGTCCATTTCTGTCATATAATTTATAACTCTTATCTTAATAATAATTCCTCAGGCAAATGTCATTGTATTGCTTGCGGTATTTCCGTGGCATTTTGTACCTTGCATTTAGTGAGAGGAACCTGTTGAACAATCAACATGTCAACATGTGTTCTCCCTTTATTGGAGAGGCCCCTCGAGTCTTTAGGGGACCCCAAGCAGCTGCCTGCCTTGCTTACCATTCTAATGTATGTATTTCTGGTATCCCTGTCCAATGCGTTCCTACTGGGCCCTTGTGGCCCAGCCTCACGCCCAGTTGGGGTCCCTGAAGGCCAGCCTTCAGTTGACCAGCCGCCATCCTCATTCATATGTTTTTGTTCTTGGATCACAAAAAGACAAACACAAAAACAAACTTAATCTCTCCTGATTCATTTGCAAAAATAAGTTTGGACTAGTTGACCATTCGCCTTGAAGTGCTTGATGAAAGTTAACGTAAAACATCGAATATAAAAAAAAAAAAACAATTTAATGGATTAGAATTGTTCAATGACATCATATTGTCTTTCTCAACACATATTAGCAGAACATAAGATAAACATGGTTTACATTTTCAAAAAATTCTTACACAGCCATGATGTAAAAAGAAAGGTATTATCGGTAGAATGTGACACGAGATGTGACACAATGCACTGTTTCAGCAGAATGCATAACGTGTTGCAGTCATTTGAAGCCTTTGCAGTCACGACTAACAGGACATTATTATTGATAATGCGTTACAGATGTTTTTCAAAACATTGACACCAAATCACAGGCGCCACACTTAAAAAGGTCGAACAATTGCCGCTTGTGATTGGTTCAAAGTGTTGAGAAGGGATGTCACATGCCTTAGCCATTGGGTTGTCACAGCTGGTTGATTTTAGTGTGTGAGATTCACCTTAAAATGGTCAACAGGTTACAAGTAGAACCACTTTTCTTACAGATCGGCCGTCACTCTTTCATTATATTCTGAATCAGATGCTGAATCTGAAGCCTTGAACTCCAAGCCGCTGTCCACATCCGTGTTGCTAAACAGAACTTTCTCTCTCGACGGCGCCTCCTCTTCGTTGTCGCTGGAGGACGGCCCGTCCTCGTCTTCCTCGGTGCCCCGCCGCCCGCTGTCGGGGATGATGCGCACGTCCTCCTTGGCGTCCGGCACGATGTCCACCTTGAACCACACGGCCCTGTAGTTCTTGTCATCCGTGCGCCTCTCCTTGGTCAGGATGGGCTTCACCCCCTTCTCGCTGTCCGCATCCGTCGCACTCTGCTCCTCTTCGTCCTCCGGCAGCCGGGCCAGGAAGGTGGCCGCGGACTTCAGAACCGTGGCTTCCACGGCAGCGTCTCTGGACAGGCGTGCCGTGGGCTCTGCGCTCACCTTATGGCTGAACACCGTGGGGGAGGGCAGCCCCGTGCTGTCAGAGTCTTCGTCGTTGTTGAAGGCTTCATTGGTGTACTGGACGCCGTCCTTCGGACCCCCGGGGGCCTGACCGAGCTGGAGGTACAAACGTAGAAAAGGGCCCCTCGGTTTACCACCAGGTGTGAGTGTGAATAGCCATGGCAAGCTGTTTCAAGGTGGTCATGTGACCACCCGCTAGTTGCATCACGTGGGAGTGTATAACAAGGAGGATGTCAGGAAGTTATGAGCATTTTCTGCATGCTCAGCCACGAATACACACTCTGTTACCATAGGGAGTCAACAATAACAGTGATATGTCAAAATGACACCGGAATGGTCCTTCCAATTCCAGGTCTTACAATATTACAATATTTGTTTAAGTTAGTTAGGAGTTGCTGTAAAATGGCATAGTGTTATGTATGTAAAGTTGCATAACGTATACTGTATGTATGATACGCATTTGGCGATATGACGGAACTTACAGTACTTTTGAAAACGCTGGCTTCAACGACTTTCCTCCAGGCCGCGTTCCCCTTCCGGCGACGATAGACCAAGAAGCCAATGATTCCCAGAGCTATTAACAGTAGCCCGCCCAGCGTGGCTCCAAGCGCTGCCATCTCTAATGGTCCGTATTCCCCAGATCCACCTGCACCTGTCCATCCACCAGTTCCTAAAAGCAGCGAGAAAAACATCTGGGGTGGAATCGGCAACAATCGTCTCAATTGGAAGTCGCGAGTGCAATCAATCATCTGGCTGATTTCTTCAAAAGCAGAAGCGTGTCTTTACTTTTGACATTTTCTTTGAATCATTCTTGAATTTGATGCGTGCACAATGGGAACGTCGGGCTTGATTCTCCTCCCTGTCTGACAGGGCTCCCTGTGTGAGGGTGAGGGTCGCGCTACCTTGAGTTGTTGGGATGCTGGGGTCAGTAGTCACGCTGTCGAGCGTAGACCCACTGGGACTAGAGGTGGGCACGCTAGTCGTACTGGAATCAGTGGTGGGAACAGTTGTCCCATTGGTTTGAGGTGTGGAGTTAGTGGTCGGAGCCATGCTAGTGGTCGGAGCCATGCTAGTGGTTGGAAGCGCTGCAGGAGAGCAAAATGTTTGTATGTAAAATATCACTCATTATTATTCTATTTATAGTCACTGTTTTGCTCTATCGCAAGTGGACCAAATTGGTCTACTTGGGATGCCGCCATTTTGTAGTGTTGTCCGAATTGTGGTGGTTCCCTATACAGTACACTAATTAATGCACAAGTGTGAAGTAAGTGTACAACTGATGCTCCTTTGTAAATGTAGCGCCCAGATACAGGTCTCGCCATATGCCCGGTGCAAGCATTGTGACATTGTGATTGTGTGTCATTTCGAACAATGAATATGAATTGTATCGGTTACCCGGGAGGCCATCAATAGCAGAGCATTTCATGAAACTTGAGCAGAGCACATCTCAACAAACAAACCCAGATGAAGACATGCATTTGGGTTGCCAGGTCTCCAAGGCACCTTTCGGTAAGAAGCATTTATCGTGACGTTAGGAATCCAGTGGGCGGATCCAAAATGGATCCTCTACTGTCCTACCTGATGTAATTTCAACCTCCACCACTGTTGTTGCTAGATCCCCAATTCTATCTGTTGCTTGCACCTAGGAATGTACAGGCCAGGTATTACAATCACACAAACACAGTCACAATCGGTCCCCTTTGACTGAGCCAAGTCATCAATACAACAAGGACATGGTCCGGCTTAGCTCACCTGTAGTGAAACAGTACCCAGTGGAGATTCCTTCATCATGAATACGTAACCCCCTACTAATGAGAAGTTGCTGATTCCAAGGATGTCATACTGGACATTAGGATTCACACCCTGTGTTAAAGGAAATGGACTCATGAGTCAGGGCAGTGGAGCCAGTGGCTAAAAAGATGGACGGTGTGTCCGAATCCTAAGTAAACGTAAGGCTTCAGCTTTGCGCTATTTTACATCTGCAAAGTCTGCATCCGTGGCCTGGATCCTCAGGGGCGTTTCCTCGCCGCCCGCCTCCACAACCATGGAGCCCACGCTAGAGACGAAGCCACTGTACAGGGGCTTCTCGAACACCAGAGGGTTCATGCTCTGTTCCCCGACCTCGAGTGTGACTGTTGTTGTGGCAAACTGGAATTCATTGATGGTTTGCCTAGCCTGGAAACGAAGAACACATTGGCTAGTTGTACAAAACAAAGGGGCGTAGCTAACAGTTTATTACTTTAAGGCTGGGCTATGAATAAGTAGAGGCTCTCTCATTTGTATGAGCCGTGTATGAACAGGCTCCCGTGCTGCTAGTGCTGTCCGGACCCATGTCAATCACCAAGGCAATAAGAATACCTAAACATATGGTTGGCCTACGTTGGTGCGTGGGTGATATCACTTGTGTGCACAGTATGTCAAGTGACGCTCACTCTTTGAGTGAAGTCACATTTCTAGTGGTCAGGTTTTAAGTATTTCCTCTCGTTTACCATCACAATGAGGTGGATGGGGCCGGGGACATCCACTGGTCGCATGACCGAAATGGATCCACTGCTTGGGTTGATTGCAAACAGATTTGTTGGGTTACCTGGAAAATAGACACAGGAAGGCAACTGTCAAAGTAGTAATTGCAACACATAACTCTATAGGAAATACAGAATAATGGTTGGACACTATTGCTTCCTCAAGATTTGCAAGATTTGTGCGTGATGCTAATTCACGTTATGAAGCCTGCTGTCCGAACTCCTTACCGTCTAGAATGGAGTATTGAATGACTTCGTTTATTCCATTGTCCCCGTCCACAGCGTGGATCGGTCCTGGTTTCAGAAGTAGGGCACCCTTGTGTACAAAGTGAGACGTTGTAATCACACGATCGACCTGAATGTTTCTCTTGCACAGGCCAAGCTACAGCCAGCTGAACCTACCATTATTATCATAGTTCATACATGCTACTCTATATTCTTCTTCTCCAGATACATTATCGAACTCTTCAAGTGTTGTTTTGAGTTTTCATTTTGCAGGGAAGTCGGCCTTTTGTTAAGTTAACGGTTGATGATGCTTTTTTAAAAACATGCAAACGCGGCAATTCAATGAAAATAATGCATTTGAACCATTTGAGTAATATATCTAAGAAAAGTAATCATCCCCGGGGGGTCCATTTCCTAGCTCCCACTGCCACTCTCTGTTTGAGTGGTGGTGTACAGGCCTACCTGCTGTGTCAGGTTCACACTGCCTGTGTAGCCATAGCTCGGGCAGATTTTATTCAGCCCGACCATGGTCTCCGTGCATGGCTTGAACCAGGGGGGTCTGTTGTCCGCGTCCGTGATGGTGACCTGGATGGTGGTGCTTCCACTCAAAGCAATGGCGTTATCCACTGAATCCTTAAAGGAGGAACAAGAGGAGAGGAGAGCATGAGGAGCACAGCTGGTCTCATTGTTGGGGGGGGGG
>OMOU01071667.1:1921-14490 GCA_900312585.1 Malacocephalus occidentalis | reverse complement strand
GTGATGGTCTCCCATGGTACTGGAGGAAGTTGCTAGCGGAAAAGGGATTCCTGGGACTGTTGCCCCCAGCACCCGTATCTCCCTGAGGGTTTTTGTCGGTTTCCCTTGGCATCCAAGTACAGAAGTTGAAGTTGTGGCACATTGTTCAACAGCATCTCTGGCTGAGACGGACACAGAGATAGTAGGACCACGTTGTATTGCTTCATTCTATGCAGACACCTTTGTTGTTTCAAGAGAATGTCACATCTGTTTAGTATGTTGATGGATAAAAGCTAAATGTCTCCTTAAAATAACAAATAACACAAAATGTGTGTAGCTTCTTTTTACATATAAATATAAAAACGGATGTATATACGTATTGTATTATATGTCAATCTTCACTGCGAATGACACCTCTAGAGGTCTGTTAATGTATCGCACATGGAAATGGTCTGTACATGAACTTGTATATAGCCTTGTTGTATGTGGTTTGGTATCTATAGTCTTAAATGTGCTCTTTGTTTACAGTAATCATCGGCCAGGTCCGTTTCTCCGTGCAGCGATCACACATGTCTGACCTTGGAGAAACTGATTCTGAGTGCCTTACCTGAGCATAAAGTGTGAGTTTCACACTTTTAATCACATCATAGTCCAGTAATTTCCTCAAGACAATGTCTGCGCTGGTGGCAGCTGACAATTCAAATCCTACGTTCGCCTTTGCATGATTAAAAAAAACACAAAAACACAAACAAGGGAGATCTGTCACCGTGTGTATTTTGAACAAATGACCCAAACGACGACATCAAATGAAACAAAGCGCCTACTGGTTCTGAGATCAGATTGTAGAACAGTATTGTTGAGTCTTTGTCGAAGGCAGTGTAGGTCCCCACCACCGTGCCCACCCTTGTAAACTAAAAACAAACAAAAAACAAAGAACATGATATTTGGCGGAAAGACAAGGCATAAACACAGTACACACATCTGCATTGCATAGAGAGACAATGTGAGACAACCCTGGCCACAAGTAACGAGCCAATTGAATTGTCGATAAGCATTGAGTGGAACATCTTTTTTTGCTCATTTGAACAACTCGTGCTTTTTCGGACACAGAGTTCACAATGTTTTATGACCGAGGTGCTTCTCAGATATGAATCTTTGAAGTAGGAGTACTCGGCTCACCTCTGCGACGTCGAGATTGTAGAGGGCCTGAGTGAACCGAGGCGGCTCATCATTCACGTTCGTGACAGAAACGTATATTGTGTTGTTAAGTTGGAACTGAAACAGAGAAAGACATAATTTAACCCAATGACATAACCATGGCACATCATCATTTTTGTATTCAGCAATGCGTGCACACAATTTTGCCACTGTTTCACGCAAGGAAGTGTTGAGAGTTATGAATTGGCCCATTTTTACAGTTACTGTGAAACAGTGTTGGATGTGTGATGTTGTTTCAAGGCCTCTTACCCCGTTGGCTGGGTCTGTGCATTGAATTCTGACTATTTGTACGTATGCAGCCTGCAACCAAAACAAATGAGCATATTAGTTTGCATACTAATATGCTAACAAATATAACGAAATAAACACCAATAGACATTTAGCCTATACGTTGAATATATCCATTTACAAGTCAAAGCTTTGTTTTAGACACGCTGCAAACTATTTCCAGTAGTATATACTGATAAGGGTTTTACGTGTATAATTGAACTCATTGTGACCATTGCTTTAGTTGTGACCACCGCTTTGTTAGAAGGTAGAAGCATTTCACGTCATATTGACCACATACCGACCATTTAACTTTTCAATGAAGCGTGTGTCATGGCTTTCCAGGCTTCCTGGCTTCCCAAAGGATAGGTATGGGTTTCATTCTACACTCAAGTCATGTCAAATCAATTGTAACCCATGTCCTGGCTTCAGTGAGAAGGTGACATAGTTTCATTTCTATACCTCAGCGTCCAAAGCTACTGTCGCTATGAGTTGTCGTCCGCTGATGCTGAATAATGCTGTAGGCTCCGTGACTGCCAGCGTGATTGCATCGTTGACTGTCTGAATGTTGGCAACAAACGCTCCAGGTTGATTGTTTTCTTCTATAGACGCTTGCACCGGCATGGTGCATACTGAGAAGAACACAGAGAAGAACACAGCTATCATTTTTAGATACACATGCCGTATTTAATGTTTAACAACAGGGTTTATGGCTGTACATTCTTCAAATGACACCATGTGTCATTAACAAGGCCAGCCTTTAGCCATGAAAGTTCTCCATACATGATGTGGGTCCATTTATTAGCGACACCCAATCACTAACACCCGATGTCTCTCGTAGACATATTCTTGAGTCTTGTCGGAAAAAGGTTCGACCTTGTCGACGTTTAAAAGAGGAATACTTACTCTCTTGGGCTCGGGCCGACAGGGGAAGCACAAGAATAACAAACAGGATATTCCTCAAAGCGAATGGCAGCTCTTGCCGCGCCATGTTGCACTGCTGTGTGTCCCACCGCAGGACTCCAGGTGTGCGGCGAGTACGCGTGACCGCCCACTTATCGTCCCCCCGCAGAGATGGAGCCGTGTGGCCTTTATTGTCTGACCTTTGGTCACGGTGTGGGTCTATCTCTTTATGGCCAGGGGAGTGATCCACACGCCCTGGACTTTCACCGCCTTGTAAACACATGGGCACCTCGGCTCCATCACCAAACCTTTCCTTTCTTCCTGCATCTCTCTCTCTCTCTCTTTCATACACCAGCACAGACGGCAGGTTCTGTTCTGTCACACCCATGCAATCAATTCGATTATTTTCTATTTTAGTCCATATAAAATAAAGTGTAATAAAAGGCAAAATACCCCAGGTTCCATTAGAACATACTGTATAAAGGTGGGAGTAAAATTCATAATAAGAATTTAAATAATGATTCATAACACAAAGTACACATTACAACAGTAATATAACCCTATATAACCCTAACACACAGTACCAACCAGGTGGCCAACAAGGAAGTCATGAATTCTATATCTGAGAGTGATGTCGCTGATGTCCCCAGTAAGTTCTCTACGTCCTGGGTGGTTACAGTCTGTTGAACGTGTTTCTATGGCACTACAGATCTGTAGCGGTAGTTTGTAGTGGTATGTACAAGGTGTTGTTACCTGTTTAATGTGGTGTCAGCAATTCAGAGAGCAGTTTCATGCGAGAAAAAAAAAGTATGCTAAAACGCTGATGCTGTTCAGAAGTGTGTGATCAGGCCCCAAAATGATCATCAGGAGAGGAGTTTCAAAAATCACAGTGGCCGTTTATTTACACAAATACAAATTCATATTGAGGTCGTGAGCATGAGTCCTACTTGGACCAGAGTTGTGCTTCTGATTCTTTCTGTCTGCCTTTCTCTTTTCTTTTCTTTAAAACATTAAATGTACAATGAAGTGTGTTTTCATCAGTGTATAATCCTGTGCAACGAAGGAGCGTGAGTTGCCTTCCACGGAGGCCGCCATGTTCCTCCACCATGTTTCTACACTAGCCCACAATGGACAAACCAAACTCTGTATTAGCATGCAAAGCAGCTAGATAACGTTAGCAATAAATGCTAACACAATGTGGAACACTTAACAACAATATTCAAAGGTCACCATAGTTCTTCCACACACTTAGAAAGGGGGAGGGGAGGGTTATTCAGTTATATATATATATATATATATATATGTTGTCTCCCAGGATAGCATGGAACCCAGGCAGCGTTATTGCTATTGCTAACGATCTTTGGCGCTTCCTCATACTGAGGCCACATGACATGTCACATGGCACGTCCTCCAGCTCAGCTTAGATGAGCAGCTGGTGCCACAACGCAATCGGCTGGCGCAAGGAGCGCATCATCAGCGCCCAGTGGTGGTCCTCGCACCTCCCGCCCCTGCCCACGGTCAGCTGACCCACGAGATGCTTGTGCTTCCCGTGGGCGTCCGTCGAGTACACGTCGATTGTCACATCGCAGTCCTGCGGCGGGAACTCCGGCAGGAGGGAGAACATGACGACCTGGTTGAACACGGTCATCTCGCGCTGGCGGACCGCCGTCGTCTTCTGCTGGCGTAGCTTGCACTGGTGGCACTGCACGCTGATCCGGGCATACAGGGCTGTCCACCGGGGGGCGACAGTGTGCAGATGTGAGACAATGTCGCGCGTCCAGAAGAAATAGACGTTCGATATGTGCTTTACATGTTTCGTCTGGATGACACACGCACGCACACACACACACACACACCATTCACCAAGTGATCTTCTTACGTTTATACCAGGGGTGTCAAACATGCAGCCTGCAAGCTGATCCAATCCGGTCTGGGAGGCAATTTGATAAACCGGATTGGTTTCTTCTTGTTATGGATTTGTTCACTTTATCCACAATCACACGCAAGCTTTTCGGGTGTAGTTCCTACAAATGTCCATCCACTAAGCTGCAGGAGATTGGTGAGCAATGGCTCAAGTTTCCCTAAATATCTCAGACTCTAGCCTCGTGTGTATTCCGCATTTCACTAGTAGCATTATGAAGCTAATGAGACGTTAAATGAGATGATGAAGCTGTGTAGCGCACAGAGAGTACATATTATATCATATCATGTAGAGCTTTTTAGTCCGGCCCCCGCTAAGTAGCATTCGGTCTGTTACGGCCCTCCACCTCAGATGAGTTTGACACCCCTGGTTTAAACCATTCATATGTTCATTTTTCCTATTAAAAATTACAAAAAAAACACTCCCTCCTCTGGGATGCCTGAATACACTTATTAATGATGATGATGAGGTTATTATTATTATTATTGTTGTTCTCGTTTACCATTATCTGAACTTGTGTTTGTCTGCAGTGTTCTGATCTTCAGCAGGCCGACCTCCAGCCTCTGGGCAGCGGGCAGAAACTTCAAGGAGAGAAGAACGTCTCCCACACGGTCCTGGTGGCAGCAAGGCAGACAACAGGCATCTGGCAGATTTCAGGAGAAGAGCGTGTGTGTGTGTGCGTGCGTGCGCGTGTGCCCACCTTTTGTGGCACTTGCAGATGTTCTTGTAGTTCCAGAGGATAGCAGATGTCCAAATTCTTCAAGGGTACTCTCACCTCCCCCAGGACCATGTGTCTAGAGAACTTATCAAAGTCCTTCACCTGAAACACACACACAGATACACACACATACACATATTTAGTCATCATTTCTTGAGCAACTTTTTCTCCAAGTAGTTTCTCCAGTTACTAGTCATTTTTGAGGTGTACATTACATTTCTAGGCTATCTATCGTCTACTCTCTACTATCTATCATCAAGAATGTATTAATTTAGAAAAAGAATGGTAACTCTTTTCACCTGCAGTTTATTATACAAATAATAACTTGCCATTATTTCATATTCGATTGATATTTCATATATATTATAGAAGATAATTCAAACTGGGTTCAGATACATTTCAGACTTTAGTGTGTCCGTTTTGTACTTATATTTACTTATGGCTTATTGTACATCAATCGCACATTTGAAACCATGTTAAACCTGCACTATGTAACTGTTCCCATTAGCAGCCTCTAGTGGCTCAATTTGTAGTTACAGAAAAAGTGGACAAACTTTCTAGTTGAGATAGCTGACAGTGACATAGTGCAAACATTAAGCCAAACGAATGCATGCTGACTCCAAGGTGGAAGAGAGCGGTGGGGGGGTAGTGTATGTGTGTGTGTGCGCGCGCGCGTTCGTGTGCACGTGTGCGTGGGTCGCACCTCCATGCGGAGTGTGACGCGAGGCAGGTCCTGCTGCTGCAGTGGACCGTGGCTGAACTGCTCTCCGAACACGGGGCTGCAGCTGTCTCTGACAGTGCGCGTGCTCCACTCCTGCAGCGGGACGCACAGGGCGCGCGGCGGCCCCGCCCCCTGAGGAGAAAATGGCGGTGACGCGTACCACTCGACACGCACACCGCTGAAGGGTGTTGCGTTGGGAAATGTAACATTCTAAAAAATAAAAACTAGAAGGGAAGTTTTTTTAAACATTTTTTTTATCCATCTGAAGATTGTTATTTCGTTTTTGTCATGACTTTGTAGTTGTAGTATTTGTAGTTGCAGTTGTCTCGTGGCTGCTAATTGCTTCATAAAAGTCCATCCATAATAATAACGAATATTCTACATCTCTGAAGGGACGCGAGGGCTCATCATCTGACCTCCTCCTGCATCGACGAGCTTCTCCCGTTCTCCCGGTCCTCCTGCCCCGCCCACATCAGCCTCAGCCTGACGAAGGGGTGTGGCTTGTGGGCGGGGCTCCGACTCGGCAGCCCCTCGGCCTGCAGGACAGTGACCACCAGGCGTGACTGTGGCGGCGGTTGGTAGAACACTGTGAAGCGCAGCGACCCGCTGACCTGTCCAGAGGTCAGACAACAGCTGCGTTGGAGTGCAAGTACACAGCTAAGGTACTTTACTTGAGTGTTTCCACGTTTACATTCTTACATTCTTTCTGCCACTTTCTCATTCTTTTACCCCACTATATCTCAGAGGGAAATAGTGTACATTCTACTACTTTGCAGATTAATATGTACAATACAAAATGTACTCAATATATACATTATTACATTATAATATTATATCCCTACGGAGTTATTGGTCCCCCGGGGGAAAATCCCCAGCTACCTGGCAGTATGTAATGTATATAAAATAAAATAAACATTCATTCTAATATAAAATATATTGTTGACAATGGTCCATTCTGCATAAAGACAACTTTTACTTTTGTTACTTTATGTCTACTTCGATGCTAATACTTTTGTACTTTTACATCAGTAAAATGTTCAATGTAGGACCTTTGTTTGTGAAAGAGTATTACTCTACAGCGTGTTATCCCTGCTTTTATTTCAGGGCCTCTTCCACCGCTGATTTTAGTGTCGAGAGTAATTTGCCACGCCATAGTCAGCCGTCAGCTATGGGTGAGTGTAATGTGCTGTGAGAATATCTATTCTGCTTGAGTGTGCCTGCCTCTGCATTAGCCAAATGAGACTTTAGAAAGCTCCCGGCTCATTTCTGGCCAATTAGGGCGTCCCTTCTTTGATTGGTTTAGGCCTTGCCTGTCAATCAGGGGTGGACAGCTGGGGAGGGAGGGAGCAGAGTGGGAAGGTGCATTTTCATTGGCTGTCTAGTTTCTCTTCTGCTCTCTCTTTAGAACTCTCATCGAAGTCCTTTTTGTTTTGTTTCTGTAGCAGAATTTCATTTTTGGGTAAACCCTTTTTAATTTGAGGTTGTGATTGTGACTGTGATTTTAAACAGGACAATAGGTACAATATACAGTATATTCAAAACAATGAATAATGACATATATTTGTCTTTGTCATTGTCAATCAGGAAATAACCCCAGTGCTCACCTTCTCCTCGCTGGGGTCCTCCAGCTCCCTGATGGCGTCTCCGTTCACAGCGTAGGGAATGCACTGACTCTTCCTCTTATAATCAGTTCCCGCATCCTCCATGCAACACACACACACACAGATATTAGTGTAACTCAGCCCTGTAGGAACCTGGCTCCAAAGGTTAGCATCTTCAACTTTTTGTTTTGCATAATTACAATTCTGTCAAAGGCATATAGGCATATCGAACTGAGAATGTATTTGACCACTTTGCATTCTGGCATGTCACACCCTTTTACCATCGAAGATAAGTATGCTAAATAGGCCATTGTTGTGAGGGCTATTGCATACGATCCCCACCACCCGGACTGCCCTGCGTGTCCCGAGGCATGCACTGTGGCTCACATCCTACCATCGTCCTTGGCACGGCCAAGAAGTTGGGACTGGTGGAGGATTCTAGGTAGTAATCACCTACAATACACAGACAGAGGACAGAATTCAGTCCGAATCACCATAGAAGCCCTTGAATGTAGCGCGTTCAGCTGCCTGCGATGCAAGTCAACATATATATATATATATATATATATATATATGAGAATATACAGGAGTACCCACTTGTGTGTGGCGTGCCGTTGGTCTGTTTGCAGCATCTGTAGACCTGCCACAGGAAGATAGCGACGGCTAGCAGCAGCAGCAGCAGCGAGACGCCCAGGAGGCAGTACTTGACCAGGTCCGGGAAGGGCATGTTCAGCAGCGCCAGCTGTCTGATCGCCATGGTGTCGGGATACTCGATGATCACCGCCATGGCGCCCCATACAGCCCAGAGCCCCTCTGTGTTGTTCAGGAGACACAAAAGCTGTGGTGGTGATGACACGTAATGCCTTTGAATTGAGATGACTCACACTGGTCACAACCCCGCAGACAGGACGTAACGATTGTCCACCGGGAGATCACCTCGGCCCTATGTCTCATGCAAAAGAAAGCATATCTCTGGCAGATACCTGCCAACGTTTTAGATTACCTCTTGTGCAGTGCAAGTTCTTGGATGACTTCACAAGTAAATACAGGCTTGTGTCTATAGACACAATTCACTGGAAAAGAAATGTCCCAGCCCAGTTATAATAGACTTGTTTCTGTATCTCATTGTATTGACTTAATTATCATATAATGCCTACACACACACACACACACACACACACATACACACACACACACACATACATACATGTTAATGTGTTAATGGACGTACACAAAATGTTTACAAGTTACATATACCAGTTGAGCAGGTCTAATAACTTACCCCAAAGTAGTATGGCACACTAAAAACCTCCGGCACTCAGTGTAGAAATGACAGCATCGGTTTTGTACCGCCTGAAGTCCAACAAAATGAAAAACGTTCTCTCCTGTGACTGTTTAAACATCTCCTTCAAACACTATTCACCGAGTGACCAGGAATGATGTTTAAACCATTCAAATGTTCATATTTCCTTTTTAAAAACAAAACATTTCCTTCAGGGACTCACTCCACTGGAATGCCTCTCTCACACACACACACACATGCGCACTCACAGAAAAGCACCTGATTCCTTTCACACCTTTCTGGGCGAACTGGTCTGCTTGGATCAAGGGATGATGTTTTCATGACACAGACAGTTAAGACAGTCAGTTTGCAAAAGGGAAGGGACTTTCACAGAATACGTGGTAGGTGATTGGATGAACCGACTGTCTATCACTGTCACCGCGCCCGTAGTTTCCCTTCCCGTAGTTTCTCGTAGGATGATGATTGGTCTGAACCACTGTGGTTAAACCACAAGCAAATGACTTGAAGCCTGGCCAAATCGCTACATTGGAATAGTGAGTCCTTTACAAGGACACTCTAAACCAACTCCAACCAAATACAATAGAGATGTACACCTTGGTTGTATATTTTGAATACCACAATGCCCTGCGCTGCCTACTACCCATTCAGTGGTAACAACCAGTTTTGTCATTGTATTGTGCATGTCAACAATTATTTGCAGAGTGGCCGACAAGTGCTTATCCAAATGTACCCAAATCAGCCTCATGAGCAGGCTGCAACCCCAAGCATGATAACCATGCAACATGCTCACCTGTCAGTGAAGGCTTATTACCATACATTGACTCATGTGGCTAATTGGCAATGTGCAGGTCTGCAATGCAAACTAATGACTTTGGACACTGAGTGTGTTTCTCAGGGTTGAATTAATGAGGACAAGCCAAATTAATACACAGTATATATATTTACAGTGTGTGTATGTGTGTGACACTTAGCCTAACATTTATGGTCACGTCAGTTCAACTTGCCTAAGTTCAACTTGTCAACACCTCAGAACATTTTTAAAGCTACTTCCTTGTTCCTCAATTGCTTCATAGACACGCACCAAGACACAGACACAAGCCAACCATTTTTCTAGAACGACATCTTATTGCTTAGGCGTTACAAAGTACAGATTAAGTACAAAACTATGTTCTTAGATATTGGCAATGTTTCATTTCTTGAAACTTTTGACCACCATCCGGCCCGGCCCTGGAAAAGTTGCAGTTGTCTGTTTGAAAATAGTTTGAACATATCGGGCTAACTTACTCGAACCAGCAGGTGGCGGAGTTGTTCTGCAGAAACAAACTCGTGACGTCAAACAATTTCATTCGCTTGCTTTCCGCAGATTTATATATATGTATTCTTTTAATTTTCTTTTGCATTTCTACAGATTGGCCAGGCTGGATATATGAACGCTTCTTTACAGAAGCACACTGACTTAGTATGCTGTGTGTGTGTGTATGGTTTGTTTGTGCTGTAATATGCACCCATTGAATTATTTACGTACTACACATGGCTTACTTATTTATACAAATAGGCTATTCTTTATACAGGCTAGGAATGATATTCATGGCTATATATTTTAATTCATGATTTGGGGAAGCACTGGAGTAGAATAATAGATCATAGCTTGGCCTATATCAAGTTACATTCAACTATTTTTCCAATCTTTGAACAAAAATCATCACCTGAGGTGCAGTGTGCACACAGAAAGATAGGATAAAAAGGTTTAAATGGGTTCATTCAAATGAATATAATGTACAATGTTGCCCCCTACTGCCCTTCTACTGCATCGCTGTACATTAATTAAATGCTGTGTGTGTGTGTGTGTGTGTGCTTGCGTGCGTGTGCATGTACGAGCGTGCGTGTATCTTCAATGTACGTAACCTTCAAGTAGCGTAAGCTGTTCTAGGAGAATTGGCCATCATAATAGGCAGTATTGACCGGCATCTTGATCTGCAGGGTGTAGTTTGCCCTTCCTATTCCTGTGACCCTCCAGGATCCTCTTTCATACGATCTCCCTTCAGCCCGAAGACTTCCAAGGAGACCTCAATGCTGGGACCAAGTACAGTGCAGAGGTATTCAAGTATCAATCAGTGTTAATGATAACACTCTGTGCTTCTGCAATACAACAGTTTTTACACCTGGCTTTGTATTTGGGATTTGAGATGACAGAAAGATGGACAGGAAAATCATTTGCACTATTTTATCAATCATAGTACCGTTGAGGCCTAGTGTAAAGATAATTCATGTTAATCTGCACATTTGATCTTGAAGGAAGTTCTTGAATAAGAATAATTCAAACAATTTTGTTTTTTTGTTCCTTCTGTTTGAACCATCAACATCAATCGGTTGGCATGCCACACAACCTCAATGTGTTTCCATGACGACTGATGAAATCAGGTTCTTTAGACCATGTAGTCGTGGAAACACAATCATTTGCATTGAATTTGGAAACCCCTCCCACAGAAATAGTCTGTTTCATCATTATAGACACAATATTTGTGTCTGTAATAGTGCCTGTAACTAGAATTATGAATTATTCATGCGGTGAGATGTATTTCTTTCAATGGTCTTTGGACATTCATCCAGTGTTTTATTTTGTACAACTCAACACACGATCAGAGGCAGAATGATGTGTGCATTTGTGTTGTCTTTTGTATGTATTCCACCGTGTGTGTGTGTGTGTGTGTGTGTGTGTGTGTGTGTGCACGCGCGCACCCCACCCCACGCAGTGTGTTTGGGAATTCATAGGAATCTAGGTTGGAACATCCATTTTCAATAAGTTATTTAATCCACATGAGCTATATTTAAAAGAGCCATGAATAAAACACCAGGGTTTCTTTCATCAATGAATAAATCATGGCTGTTATTTTCTGATAGCGTGGTGGTCTCCTTCCCTCCCGCTCTCCTCTTTGTCAGTATCGCCGGGTTCTGTTACGCTCCTTGCGTCTCGGCACGCGACAGGACCGCCCTCATCCGAACACACAAGCACCTCCGCGGTCACATCTTACGTGAATACGGGCGAAGTGCGCTCTGCCGCTGCGACAAGCGCCGCCCGGCACTCTATGGCCACCGCACATTTCACGTGTCGGGGTCCAACGCACGATGTCGCGTTGCAGAGTCACCTCGGGTACCACCTCGGGTACCGCTCATCTTTCAGCTGGATGGTGGCGTGGACGTACAGTGGAGGAGAGGGGACTTGTCCTTGCACTTTACGCACTCACCCGGTCACGTGCACGCACACAGATGCACACACACACACACGCGCAGACACAGTTGAGTGCGGCCATATTTGTTTTCATTTTTGGTGTAGTGTAAGAGAACGAAGAGTCATCTGTGAGTGAGCAAACGAGAGAATATCGCTGATCAGGGCTGTATTTTGGCAGTCGCCATTCGATCTTCCAGACAGTTAGGCGGTTGCAGTTGGTCTGGGCGATGGCGCTCGGCGGAGCTGCTGTGCAGATACTGTTCATCTTTGTTACACTTTAATCCAGATGGATCGGGGGACCTTTGGGCTATTGCTGAATGAGTGTGTGTGTGTGTGTGTGTTGCACAAAAACAAGCACATTTAAGGTGTAATGCCCTTCATGTCTAATTAATTTCTTATGGTTATCTACTCATTTACTCTACCTAATTAGCATTAGGCCCAAGTACGCGACATTACCGAGAGATTATCCAATTACAGGTGCTGCAGGTAGTATTAAGAGCGATTCATTCAGTGTAATTTGTTAGAAACTACCTATCCATCTATCAGCTGCAGTGACAGAAGTGCTCTGTGAGAATATCCATTTCCTAATGTCTCTTAATTTTGCTCATTTTTATCAGGGCGTCACTTCCTTGATCGGTTGGGATAATTGATCTGACCTGTCAATCACCGGTGCATGCAAGTCAACACTTCTCAATGGCGGGAAAACGTC
>OMOU01071478.1:2128-15525 GCA_900312585.1 Malacocephalus occidentalis | reverse complement strand
CACACACACACACACACACACACACACACACACACACACTATTATATATCACATTCAAAATCGGTAAATCTTAAACAATATGTATACAGGAGTATACAATATAGGCTGTTTATTGAATGAACAGAAAACTATGCTATATTGTGAAATATATCGAGATATCATCCATAATTGCCCAGCCATACATGAATTACCACAGATTTTGCAGGGTTTCGTGGGGGGAGAAGTGTGTTTGAAGAGCCAAAGGAAAGAGAGGAAGGCGAGTCAGGACCTGGCGGTGGTCACTCACCATGATCTTGCTGGTGGTGGATCCCACGGTGGAGACCTCGAGGCCCATGCGGACCCTCTTCTGCTTCTCACAGTATGCCTTCCACGTGTCCTCGTTGAAGCCGTAGTTAAAATAGTCCGACAGGTCCGCACCTGCACACACGCGGTTGGTTGTCACGATGTCCCATGGCTAAATTGTATTTTATTTTCAAATATTGTGATATTCGATTGCCGATTGTGAAAAAAAAATTCTTTCCTACAGTTCCACGTTTTAATGGGTTGTCATGACAGACACAAGTGTGCGACACACACAAACACACCTGGCTTTCTCCAGGGCTTCTCCTCAAAGGACTCCACGTCGACTTCCAGCACTGGGACACCATTGATGCTGCCTGGAGCCTCCATATCCACTCCCTTTAGCTTAGCGGCCACTGGGGAAACACGCACATGACGGAGACAACATGAGATCACAATTCAAATCCTGCTGATGTGAGCACAAAACCACACGGTGAGCAACAGGACTCTACCTTGTCCATAGGGCCTGGAGCCCGTAGTCTTTATGTTGAGGTTGACTGGGGGCGCACCATATGGTCTGTGGGGACAGACAACCAAACGTTCACCAGACCGCCACACAGACGCTTAATAGGCAGTGCTTGGTCACCCTTTCACAAAGAAACAGTGAAAGGCCCTCAGAAAAAGAAGAAGCCTGACGCTCAGACAAAAAGCATTCCCATCTGGAAACCCACGTGTACTGTGGCGCTCCGGTTTTGATGTCTCCGATGGTGACGCGCACATCGTCGTCGTCGTCATCACTGTCGCTATCGCTGTCCTCCTCCTCGCCCGCCGCCTCACCCGTCGGCTGAATGGGGAGATTATGACTACTCGTTTATGATCGATCAAACCACAAGTTGAAAACATCAAAACAAAATGGCGAAACACACTCTCTGATGTATACATTTTGGTCAACGTATTTAATGGGTTCCAGCAGCGCACCTCCGAGGCAACTCCGTTCCCGGTAGCGGGGGCGCCGGTATCATCCGTGGCCACAACTGGAGCATCGCTGGCAACACTGGGGGAAGAGAACAACACACTCAGTGTTGTCTTTTGGAGACTAAACTCACATCCTCCAGAAAGATTTGTGGACAGTGCTGTTCTTAAGTGTGTCGATTCCGTGATACCTTACTGCAGCGTTCAGTTTGGCTTCTTCGTCCTCGTCCTTGCTCTCACCCTCATCTAGATGGGAGAAAGAATATGGTGTTAATCACTGCAGGAGCTGCCCATGTGTGCCCCTGCACTACCTTGTACGATAAATACAACATTTTCCCCTATTAATAGGCCGCCAGCTAGTGTATATAGTCCGTGGGGTGTACCTACAGAATAGAGTTCACTATAATAGGGCTTGTACGTGGCAATGGCCAACTTTATGTTTGATAATAATGTTTTACTCATTAAAACGTATATTTGAGGTGTACAAGCGCCCGTTCGCATTGCTAGTTACGGTGCGTTCCAATGGTACTCAGAAGTCGGAATTTCAGGCTTCCAATTGAGAAGTTTTAGCGGGAAAGCCCCATAAAGTCTACATTTCAACTCAGAAAGTCGGAAGAAGTGGTACGCAGTAAAAATCGGGCGTGACGTCATTCCAAGCTTTAGCCTACATTATTTGGTAAACATACGTAGACACGTATCAATATACATTACGTGATGCGGGTGAATATGCGTGGCGCTGTATCCACGATTACAAACGAGTATGGTAATGCGAGTCATATCTTTTTTACATCCCCCACCATCAATGTGTTGTTGTGGCGCTAAGCGCTAGCACCTGCTAGGCTAGCAGGCCACTACGGCAACACGTTGTTTTAACCAGCTCAGCGCTTCATTTTACTGTACATGCGTGCATGTACAGTAAAATACTATCGATACCTCCATAGAGCCATTCCTCCTCTTCATCTCCACCACTAGCGTCTGTGGTGGTGGTGGTTTTGTCCGCTTCTTCAGCAGACATCTTTAACATACAGACAGCAGCAGCTCTACCGCCAAGAATAGCTTTATTCTATAATATAGAGCTGTGCACCAGGCATTCAACAGAGTTCACTGACGGGTGATTACACGACAAAAATGTATAGTATTTCCCTGTGAGTAGGAATATGCCAAAACAATGTATTCATACATTCATTTCAAACGCATACAGCATCGTGTACCGGAAGAGATTGTTCCGTCCGCGTTTTAAAAGGGCAAAGCCATTTTTGTCCCGGAAAGAAGGTGTAGCGCCACCAATGACACAGGCAGACAGCGTCATTACAACCGCCCATTCAGTCTGCCAGTTTTGTTGACGTTGTCAACCCATTTGGTGACAATTAGGCCTCTCTGTTTCTCGAACAATGATTTGATGCTAATGCTTTCTTCTTCTTCTGATAAATTACTCTTGAAATATGAAATAATGATTACATCTCTGGGTTTTTCAGTGGGTCTCTGCTTTTATTGATCATTAATTTTATTCTCTCTCTCTCTCTTCTTCTTCTTCGTCTTACATCACTCTGTGAAACCATTCATCTCTTCTCCCCTCCCCTCTTGCCATCCTCTCACTTCACTTCCTTCATTTATTTGATTCACTCTCACTTCCCCCATCACACCATCTACCTGCCTCTCTTCCTCTCCTTAACCCCGCTTTCATTGCTTCTGTTCATAGTTCTCCCGCTTTTTTCTCTCGTCTCTCCCTCATAGCGTCCCTACATCCCTCCCCTCTCCTCCCCTCTCCTCCCCTCCCTCCCTCCTTACGGGGGATTAGGGGTGGCTCACAGTCTCGTCGATGCTAATCAGGTTTATCCAGGCAGAGGACGATCGTTGGGCTATCACTAATTACAGCCAAAGATATTAGCTCACTGTGATATGCGCCTCTCTGGCACATTTCCAATCCATGTTGGATCAAGCATATGGTTATGTTGATCATCAGCCTGTGTGTGTGTCTACTGTATATTGGTCAGTTGAAGCTTTATGTATGTGACGAACATACAGTGGTAGTGGAGAACCACCAGGGGGCTCATGCTTTTGGTATTAGGCCGATCTCTTTGAAAGCCTTCAATGCTTTATTAATATACAATGACAGGAAATAAAACAGGTGTTTTAGGATGCTTCAACAACAATGCTTTCAACATACTGAGATGCTAGGCTGAGTGGTGAACCGTGAGCTATAGACGCTGTCCTGATACAAGTTCAACCCAGACGGAGGTTGATCAAATCAAAGTCAAACGCCTTCACTTGTTCCTGCAGTCTGAGGAAATGTTCCCATGTTGATGCTCAAGGCAGAGTTGGGTTCTCGGGGCAGTGCTAGATGTGTGAAGGACCACAATTTAACCAAGGAGAAACACTTACCCACCACACAAGCATGGATCAAAGTGCAGTCCACCACACTGAGCACATTGACAGCCGTGGAAAAAGATGGACATACCTGCTGTATTGTCCAGTCAGCAAATAACAACTCTGCTTCTAGTGCATCAGAACTATAAAGACTTATGAGATGTGTGCGTGTGTGTGGGTGCGTGCATGTGTGTGTGTGTGTGTCTATGTGTCTGTGGAGATAGCTGCATTTGTACGTGATTGAGTTAGGATGAGTATATGCGTCAAAGGGAGAGAGGGAGAGAGAGAGAGGGAGAGAGGGAGAGGTAGGGAGGGAGGCTGTAAGAGAGAGACGGAATGGGGGATGCTTTCTATTACGTAATCTAAGTGGCTATTTTTCTTAAAGAAAACCTCTGGTTGCCCTTTGTAAGATGCCCGTCCTCATTTGTCTAAAAGGAGAGACTGAGTCACGCTGAGGCAAGTGCGCGTGCATACACACACACACATCCATACACACTCACACACACACACACACACGCGCGCATGCGCATACACACACACACACACACACACACAAACAAATACGGCAGCAACAGCAACCCACAGTGACTCAGCCCTGATCTGCCATAGACACTCACCTCAGTGATAAATAATGCAAAGTATAAACTACTCACATGACATCCAACAGGACAGAAGACATATGGATGATCTTGGTGACACATGCTCACATGCACACACACACACGCACATGCTCACATGCACACACAAAATCCCTGGCACAGATGGGTAGTTGGACAGGTGTGTTCTTTGACACTTGGAGGCGGGGTCATGTTTGCCTGAAAGAGTTCTGTCTCATATTCGGGAAGAATAAGGTTGAGTTGTTTAAAGGGGAACTTGGAAGGTTTACCACTGGCTTTGTATCATTTCAATGTGGTTCTGAATTAACAATATTTGTTTACCTTTTCTTCCATGTTGCCTGCACCAGATCTCCCCACTACTTTTGTCTGCCCGATGATGCCATCTTACCCCAAGGCATTAAGATTTTTATTAAATGGATTTATTGATTATGATTTTGCATCTGCAAATCACAGAGAGCATCGGCAACAGTTGCAGGCGTTTTTCACACTAGATCCATAATGTTGTCCTCAGGTTGAAAATCAGTGACGGTACCCTTTAACTATATGGTTGTATTGTGGTGGAAAACAGCACAGGACACTCATAGGAATATTGATATTCATCCAGAGAAAAAGGCCTATACTGGCTCAAGCTATGGAAAAGGTTATGTGCTGAATGTGTAAATCAATCTAGCTTGCTCATATATTCAACCCTCAGCCATTTGTTGGACCTGTGCCAGCAACCGTTATTATTGTAGCAGTTAAATACAACTATTAAGCCGACACTGCACACAAGAGCATCTTTCAACCACTCCACACTCTGCCAACGATTGTTTTCAAACTGATTCTGCCTGAGGGAAAAGAACATCCTTGAACATCTTCCTGACATTAGTGGAGCGAACCCAAAACATATTATTTAACCCACGTAGCTCCAAGCAGTAGTCTTGTGGTCCAAGTAGCTCGACCCGTCGACAGACACGGGACAAAAGAAGGTCTTCTGAGAACTATGTGTTAGCTTGTTCACCTTGTTGTTGCACAGCACAGCGGCCAGTTTTTCATGCAGCAGACAGAAACAAGATGAATCGGTTTTACAATACAGTGCCAAGGTGTACATAAAGATAACCTGAATGCTGATAGCCCAAGGGGTAAATACATGATTATTATGAATATTTCTAATAGTTATAATAATAACAAGCATGCCCAAGGTTTAACGGCTCTTTTTCATTGCAAACAACACCAGTGTGTGTGTGTGTGTCTGTGTGAGAGAGACTGTGTCTTTGGATGGTGTGTGTGTGTGTGTGTATGTGCGCACATCAACAGACTGCATAACTAATAAAGGGAAAGTAAGTATTATACCCGCAACATTTAAGTCGGCGCTTGTCACAAATCAATGATCCAATTCAAGGTTGTTTACAAACGGAGAAAATAAACGTTGTGTTCGTGCTCTCATAAATATTGATGATTATCTTCACACCAAATGTGGCGTATAGGTAAAACGCTTTTTTCCGGTAATAACCGACTCATCACTTTGGCGACTATCCAGAAGCCAATGCGGGACACAAGGAAGACTGAAAACTGAGAGGGAGGGAGAGCGGAGGAGGATGGGAGCGCGTGAGGGAAGTGAGAGAGAGAGAGAGAGGGAGAGAGAGAGAGAGAGAGAGAGCATTTGGTGCCCTCGTCACTGTGGAGCGAGCAGTGTGGTGCGGAGGGACCGCCCGACAGCACGTTCAGCCCAGCATGGTGAACGCGCGCTGCTCGTATTAAGACCGTCGCTGTAGAATAGCCGCCGCGTGACCATGAAGCACTGCTGGACTCTAATAGCCGCACCTTTACTCTGTCTGCTGATGCCAGGTAAGAAGAACCCCTAAAAGCCCCTGTAGTTATGTGTCTCATTCCGTTATCAAGAGTATTGCTCACCGTCCTACTTACTTATTGTATAGTTGTTGTTGTGTGTGTGTTTACTGTATATATATATATATATTTTTTTTTTTTACATTTTTTTGTAATGCTATAGGCCTTCATTATAATGTAATATGTGTTCATATTTAATTGGTAAACATCTGCCGAACCAATGAGTCCACAGTTTGAATAGCTAAATAGCTAAAAGCACGTGGCGTTAGTTTTGAGACCTCAGGTGTCGGACGGCTCTGTGTGCCACGCGCCTATATACATAGGAAGTGAGGAAGTGAAGTATCCTATCGAACGACGATTTGCTGAACACATTTGCATGACCTACTTGTGTTTCTGGAGGGGTATATTCCTGAGGTGTATTGCAAGCAAGCGTCCGGCTCCCCGCGGCTAAAAGTGTGTGTGTGTGTGCGTGTGTGTGTGCGCGCGCGTACCTACGTGCGCGCGTGCGTGTGTGTGTCGCGTGCGTGCGTGGCTGATGGAATTTCACGATAATAAAATAATACATTATTTAGCTCCCAAATGGCAAAATGCGGATGCAAAGTAAAATCAAGTAAAATCAAGTGGCAAGTTTCACTTCACAAAGTGTGGTTTTTATTTTACAGCAATAGCGTGCTAAGCGCGTACAAAATGACACATTCCAAAACAAATTGTGAGTAGGCCCTATAGGCTCCAGGTATTTTAAAACGATTGATTATTCATAGCCAAGTGATTCAATATGTTGTACTGTATGTAGGCCTACCCATACACCTTCAAAATAAAACCAGAAATTGGATTGTAGCCAGCAGTTGGATATTTAGCATACTATATATATACATATATATATGTATATATGTATATATATATATAACCCATCAGCCATCAGATTTTCATAGTAAGCCATTATGGGCCCAGTGCATTTGCTACACTTCAACCCTTTGTGAATCTGTGTGCTGTCCTAAGGCATAAGTGTCACATGGCAAGTCTGTTCTCCAAATGAAACCATATCATGTGGAAATCTTAAAACATAACAGCTTGAGGGTGGCTGGTAAAAAACACACACAAAAAACATGCTGCTAGTTTCCCTGCTTCAATAGGGAATTGATTTTCTAGTGCCTTTAATGCATGGTCAAACTCAGAAGGTTGATACTTATTGATTATTCAATGGACTTATTTTCATATTGCTCTCTTAAAAGTTCAGTCATAACCTTAACATGCAGTGCACAATCTATGCTATTGTATTCCTCTGTACTCTTGTTTCTGTAGTACTGATATTTTAAGTAGACTGTCCTGACGCTTTTATCCAAAGTGACTTACAAACAGTACATTTGTTGAAAGAGACAGCAGTATATCCCTGTGGTGCATACAGATAAGAATAGAGAATAGAGCAGGTTTCAAGCATTCATAGTTGCAAGGTTAACAGAATGAGTTTCATAATTGCTCGGTTGCCTCCATAATAGCTGGGATAAGAGCAGCCATGTCTGAGTGCATCATCAACATCTGAAAACATACAACATGCTAAACAAGTACTATTAATAATGCCAAGATGTACAAAAAGGCAAGTGAGTGCTCTGGTCTAGTCTACTCTAGTCGAGTCTAGTCTAGTCTACTCTAGTCTAGTCTAGTCTAGTCTAGTCTACTCTACTCTAGTCTAGTCTAGTCTACTCTACTTGAGTAGAGACTGTAACAGTTGTGGTGGGTTGAGATTAGTGAATGCCAGCATGCATAACACCCAGTGCCCTCTGACCCCAGTCTACCCCAGGCCGCTCATCTCCCCGGCAGGGCCCCATGTGGTGGTGCCCAAGAGGGGGAGGCTGGAACTGCGTTGCCATGACGACAGCGAGACATCAGGCGGGGCATGGTCAGGTGTGCGCTGGCAGCGGGAGCGGGCTCGCCGGCTGGAGGGCGAGGTGGAGGAGGGTGGGGTGGCCTACGTCAGGGTGGCGGTTGCGCAGGCCTACCACATGGGCCGATACGTGTGTGTCAACAACCGCACCCTGGAGCACAGCTCCATCTATGTCTACGTGAAAGGTAGGCAGTTCTTTACAGGCAGGCCAATCTTCTGGTGGTTCAGAGAGGGAGGACCACTGGGTTGATTGAGATTTGGGTGGAGGGCTTTTATTCTTTTTCGACTCTTACTGTCCCTCGTGCAAACATTTGAACAAAAGTGGTTGTTGTGAAAAAGGGGCATCGCACGGGTTTAAATGCTCACCAAACAGGACAGAATGATGGAAAGTGTGACGTGGATACGATAATCAAGCAAGTAGAAGCATGAAGGAGGGAAGTAATGAGACACCCAGACTCGGTCCACTACACACTTTTAAAACATTGATGAGCCAATCACCGTGACGGCCATGCCCACAGAACTCCTACTGGTCCAGAACTCTGTTTGTCGCTATCAGGAACTTCTGTCAATGAGCTACTATATGCATACAAGGTTGACAACGCCTCATATCAGAACATCAAAAGAGAGTGGCAAGTTTTAATATACTTCTGAAATGTATTTCAATTGGATTATTCTTCTCCTTGCCCACCTTCACCCTGACCAAAAGACCCCCAGAGTGCCTTTCAGCGAACCATGGTGAACAGCATTCTGGTCCGTGCCGGGGAGAACTGCACCATCCCCTGCCTGGTCACCGACCCCGCCGTGACCCTGCTCGCCCTGGCCACCTGCATTGGACAGCCCCTGCCCTCTGGCCTGCGTTACCATAGCAACCCGCAGCGGGGCATTGTCATCGGCAAGGTGCGCAAGGAGTACGAGGGCTGCTACCTGTGCGTGGGGCATCTGGGCGGCGCCACGGTGAAGTCCAGCTTCTACACGGTCGACGTGCGACTCGGTGAGTTATAAGGAGAGCCAATCAGAATGTAAGGGCGGTGTGGGTTGGGTTTGTGGGTGGAGCTACTTCTGAATAGTGGTTACTTATTGGTTGGAAAGTTGGTGACATCATGGAAACATGCTGGTTTCACAGGAAGTTAAGGTGATTGACTGTACAAATATATTTAATATATATAAAAATATGTAATATAGAATATATTAATATATTTGAATATATTACAAAGATATTCAATATAGCCTATTCACAATGACCATGCTTTGTTAAATAATCATATCATGAGTGGGATATTATCTAACAATGCAAAACATAATGTTGAACAAATTATGTTTCAATGTGAAACATAATTTCTGATGGAATATGATCTCATCTGATTGTGATCTAATACGATACACTTAGTTTGGTATCCCCCAGTGGCAACTGAGTCGGTCACATCGTACTCCCATTCCATCATCGCTCACTAGATACAGACCAAAATGCAAACACTGCAATAAAACAATGTTAGTGTGAAAACAATTAAATAGCATAATATATATATACACACACACACCAGGTGTTAAACAGACATAGCGAACCAAATGCTTTCAATTATTGATTAGCTGGTATAGTGTGTGTGTGTGTGTGTGTGTGTGTGTGTGTGTAAATGAATATGTAATGAGTTCATGATTGAACAGATGAACAAAAATGACAGCAGACAAGAGAGTAGGAAGGGACAGGAGCCTGCTGTTACATACTGTTATGTACATGCTGAGTATAGCCTTCCAGTAAAACAAGAACCTTTTTCTTGTTTTGTATGTTTTGAATATAACAGACAGCCATGTTTTGCTAAGGCAGTAAAATAAAGAACATATTGCCATAATAATGGATTTGAATAAAGGACACACACCTGGAAAATCAGAATACAGATGTGTATCAGCATTCTCAAACACAAGTATACTGCACGGAACAATACATCGATAAAATCAAGTCCAAGTTCACTGGATGTTTACTGTCAATGAACAGGTTCCTGTGAGAAGCTTAAGACAATACTTAGGAGAGACTAGACTGAAGAGAATATAAACTTTAAAGAGACTAGATTTTAAAGAAGTAGTAGACTTAAGAGATGTGAGACGTGAGACTAAACATAAGATACACTAGACTTAAAATACACAAGACTACGAGCTAGCCTTAAGAGAAGCTAGATTTAAGATAGACTAGACTTAACAGAGACTTAAACAATACTAGATTTAAGAGAAGCTAGACTTAAGACACACTTGACTTAAGAGAAGCTAGATTTAAGATAGACTAGACTTAACAGAGACTTAAACAATACTATATTTAAGAGAAGCTTGACTTAAAATACACAAGACATAAGAGAAGCTAGATTTGAAGTACACTTGACTTAGGTATTTTAAGGTCTTTTACTGGAACGTGTGAGAGGGGCAGAGTAACTGCCGTGGTCGTGGATTATCCGGGCACGGATTACAGAGGCTTAGTAAACGAACAAAGATTTGTAACCGAACGTGAAGCCACTGTTTGGCTAAACACCCCGAACCCAACGTGTGGACGTACTGTGTCCGTGTGTACACACGTGTGCTCGGTGTGTGCTAGGTGCATGCTTTGTGCATTACTTTTGAATCTTTTATTTGCGCAATATAACTTCTTTGGCAAATATTAAGGGAGGCTTGAAATATGACTTTCAACATATGCATTTGCTCAGTGTGTACATACAGTACATGATAGCATCCCCCTAGTTCTAAAATGCTGCTCACCCATTGGCTGAGGTCCTCATCCTCCTCCAGTCACCTGTAGAGTTCAGTGTGCATAGTAACGCCTGGTGCCTGTCGTCACGACCGGTCTCTTCCAGTGCCGGAGGTGGAGCCGGTCCTGCTGCTCTCGCACAGGGAGAGTGTGATCCTGAGGCGAGGCGAGCCATTCGACCTGACCTGCAGCTCTGCCAACGTCAACCCCGATTTCAGCCTCAAGTGGGACTTCCCCCCTGCTGCGGTGAGAGAGCCGTAGAGCAAATCGGCCTGTGGTTTGTCCGCTCTTTATCGGGATGATTTTATTGTGCTGCTTGCTTGCCCTGCTGTACTGCATAATAATATAACAGAATAACAGAATAACATGATAATAATAATAATAATAATAATAATAATAATAATAATAATAATAATAATAATAATAATAATAATAATAATAATAACAATAATAATAATAATAGTAATAATAATAATATGAAGGACCTGGGGCTGTCAAAACTAGTGACCATAAGTGACGATAGGTGGCACCAGTGAAACTCACGTTTGTAGTTTTTTGTGTGTTGGTTTTAAATGCAGCTAAACGCGATGAGGGATTGGATTCAAACTGGATTCAATTGATACATTAATTAATAGATACTGGAAAATTGGCGTATGCATTGCTGTGCATATGGACATGGGGCCCACGTGACATATCAGTGGCAAAATAGACAAGCACGATTGAGATCACCGCGCGCACAATTTAAACAGCCGCGCACACATATTCTTTTTACGATTTGTGGTTTCACAGCACTCGTGCGCAGGAGATATGTGCTCGCGCAAGCAATATTTTTCTGCACCTGAGTAGTTTTTCCTTTTGCCAGTAAGTGGGCTGACCCCGTGACAATGTATCCTTAAATCTAATTGGTTAGACTCTGTATCATTTCTGAGGATACCTCTGTCCATACGGTACATACCCCAATGTATATCTCTGCCTATACTGTACATTCCTCAATGTATAGCGTTCACCGTATATATGTATATGCACTCCGCAGATTCAGTATATCCCTGTAGATGGGGTACATTCTCTGTATATTCTGCTCATACTGCTACTGTTACAGTTCACTGTTGCACTTTTGCTTCTACTTTGCACTTCTGGTTAGATGCTAACTGCATTTCGTTGTACTGGTATGCGTACTCGGTGCAATGACAATAAAGTTGAATCTAATCTAATCTACAGTCCAAAAATGATATGTGTGCATGGCTATTTGAATTGCGTGCGCAGTGATCTCAATTGTGCAGGCGGATTTTGCCACTGATATGTCTCCATACTTGACCCCAGTCTGTCCTTGCAGCTAACGCTAATCATTTGTGCTATCCAGGGATTTCACAAATACACATGATTAAATGATACAAAGCTATTGTAAATTCTTCAGATGAGTCATCCTCACATCCATCTCGATCAGTATATTTCACATATTTCACAATCGGTGCTGTGAGTGTTTGACGTGGGGCCATCTCTTCCTCCCGGGGGCCGGCGAACAGAAACCCGTCGAGGCGCAAACCTCACACATACTGCCCGGTTCCCGTGGTTACAAGCGTTCCACCTCGCTCTGGATCACAGCTGTCAACCAATCGGACTCTGGGACCTTCCGCTGCCACGCCCACAACGAGAAAGGCTCCGCCTCCACAGCTGTGAAGCTGGACGTCCGTGGTGAGTCTTCTTCAGGGTGTGGTTTGTGTCTGTATATGTGTCTGTGTATGTGTGTGTGTGTGCTCGTCCATGAGTGAAATGCAATATGCCATTGTTGGCGTCAGTACACAGGCTACAGACGTGAGCAGGTGGGTGCTGAGCGATGCACCGAGGGACTAAATAGTAGCAAGTTGCTTCTTATCGGGTTCCTAGAAATGCCCTGCACTTCCGTCGGCTCAAAAAGTGCCTTTCTGCACTTTTGCTTGTCAAATCATTTGAGGTGAATGAGATCTAAGAGATCATTTGAGGTGAATGAGATCTATGAGATCTAAATCTAAGGAAGTCAGGTAGGCACTATTACAGGCGGTTTATTTTATATAACTGTGTGCATGTGTGTGCGTGTTTGTTTGTGTGTATGCATGTGTTGTTGTGTGGGTATGTCTCTCCAGACAGAGGCTTCATTATGCTGGTTGGCGGGCCAGGGCCCAGTGAGGTGGATGTTAAAGAGGGGGAGAGCCTAAGCCTCAGGGTAGAGTTTGAGTCCTATCCAGCACCCAGCACACTGTCCTGGGCATACAACAGCAAGCTGCTGCACAACACCACGGAGCATGTCATCACGGTCCACTGCAGCAGATACAGGTGCTGCAGACGCACATAAACACACACACACACACACATACACACACACTAGCATGAGATTTGGCGGTCTTTTCTTATAGATGTCTCACTGAGCTGAAACTGGTGAGAGTCCACGGATCAGAAGGCGGGATCTACACTTTCTCAGCCAATCACGAAGATGCATCTGTCAATCAATCGTTCACAGTCAGAGTAAACAGTAAGTCCCCTTATTGAGCCTATATCCCAGTCTCTCTCTCTCTCTCTCTCTCTCTCTCTCACATTAAATCCACCCCACTCTCTTTCCCCTTTAGGCAAACCGGTGATCATCTCCCAGGTGGGGCCCATTGATAGACAGGTGCGCTGCGTTGCCGCGGGATACCCACCCCCCAAGATCAGCTGGTACTTCTGTGAGCTTCCTCATACCCGGTACGCTCCC
>OMOU01071473.1:1772-22605 GCA_900312585.1 Malacocephalus occidentalis | reverse complement strand
TGCATCCAAGCTCTCACCACGTGCACACATAGCTGTGTGTCTATGGTAACAGCCAAAGGGTTGTCTTTGTGAAAGTTTCACGTTTCTGGTGATCAAATAATCACAATTGCGGCCAAATAAATGTTTGCATTGTTTAATCAGGCATTTGCGTGATTATAGACTATACTATAGTTTTGTTGCCGTTGTCGATATGTGTTATGTCTGGTATGTCTAATATCCTTGTTTACATTTGTCAACTAGAATGAAATGATGGTATTTACGGACGGTAACTATATAAAATAAAGAAATTAACTCTTGCAGTTATCCTTTTGACTTTACATGCTTTTACCTGACCTGTGCCCTCAGAATGACTGGATTTCATTCATGTGATTTATATTTTAAAGATTATAGACTTCTTACCTGTTGAAATACACTGTAAAGGGCCAATACAACCCATGAAGTCCTGTCATTCTGGGGTATAACCAAACTTTCCGTCGCAAGTTATGATCTGTAATAATTTTTTGACAAGTGGAAAACTGCGTGTTATGGGTTGTAGGCTTATTGCCACTTAAAAGATATTTAACGTGGTAAACAGGACTGGTGGATTGGTTGGTTAGAATCTAGGGCAAAGAGAGAAAGCCATATGTATAACTGCGAAAGATAATTTCTTTATTTTATACATAACTCATCCATAAATACCATAAATGCATTGTAGTTGACAAATATAAATAAGGATGTTATATTCTTACCTGCCCACTTTGAGCATTGGATATTTGATAAATATTCAAGAAATAAATGGCATGTTCACAGATCTCGCCACTCCCGAGACCACCAAAGCTCCCCCTGCTCAGATCATCACAACTCCCCCTGCTGAGACCACCACAACTCCCCCTGCTGAGATCACCACAACTCCCCCTGCTGAGACCACCACAACTCCCCCTGCTGAGACCACCACAACTCCCCCTGCTGAGACCACCACAACTCCCCCTGCTGAGACCACCACAACTCCCCCTGCTGAGACCACCACAACTCCCCCTGCTGAGACCACCACAACTCCCCCTGCTGAGACCACCACAACTCCCCCTGCTGAGACCACCACAACTCCCCCTGCTGAGATCACCACAACTCCCCCTGCTGAGATCACCACAACTCCCCCTGCTGAGATCACCACAACTCCCCCTGCTGAGATCACCACAACTCCCCCTGCTGAGACCACCACAGCTCCCCCCGGTCAGACCACCACAGCTCCCCCTGGTGAGACCACCACAGCTCCCGTCGTCGAGACCACCACCGCTATCCCCAGTGAGTAGTACACATTTGATGTATCCATTTATGAACACTGGAAGGTATTTATGTTATATTTATGTTCTACTTCTAGGTCTAGCAGTGACCTGGTCTAGGTCACGTGTCAAACTCAAGGCCCAGGAGCCAGAATGCGGCCCGGCACCTAATTTTATGTGGCAAGAGTTTGTAAAGAATATAATTTGCTTAGATTAAAAAACAGATTAAAAAACATGCCCATCATCAGGCCATTGAACTCGAGGCAGGCCACACCAGTGCTTAATTGTGGCAGCACAATATTTTGATAACGTGGCAAAATCACCAGAATGCAGGAAATGAAGTATTTGTGACAAACATTTTCTTGGTGGACCATCGGCGCCGTTTGGCCTGGGCGTCGGAGAGCCTTGAATGTTTTATGAATAGTGAAAATAATATACTTTTTTAATTGAAAAACTAGTTTTGGATCCTCTGCGTGTCATTCGAGGAGCAGAACACAATTCACACAACTTGGCACGCTCGTATTTCGTGTGCAACTTGAGAGTGAGGGAGAGCGCACGGCTCACCTGGCTCGTTTCCAACTATTTTGCATATACCGGTACCTAAACTATCATGTCCGTCCGTCCGTGTCTCAATCTCATCGGCACCAGATTCAGACACGAGTTACCCGATCAACCAATCAGTGAGGAGGCAAGTAGATAAGTGGGGTGGGAAGGATGTTTTACCGTAAGCCTTAGAGTGGATGAGAACGATTGACGTGTCTTTTACCGTAAGCATTGCAATATAGGGGCATTTGGTCTATGTGTGTATGTGTGTATGTGTGTATGTGTGTATGTGTGTGTGTGTGTGTGTGTGTGTGTGTGTGTCTGAAATGCCCCTCCAAAGGTTCAATCCATGCTATGGACCTTGGCCACGTGCCTCCAGTCTGCTATCCCTCCTGCTAACTATGGCCAAATCATATCCCCTCGCAGGTTCGTAATCCTCGAGGAGAAAAGAGATTGTTTGCGGTTAACACCAATATATGTAAATTATTTACTTTCATTGTTGAGAACTTTATGTCACAAGAGTGCACCACAGCTGATAAGTTGGCAACAACAACAACATCAGCTACCATGGCAACAGATGCCTGCTAGGGTAGAGTTTAAAAAGTAGTTCTTGTACGCCTACCGTGATGAGGTACACAGAATTGTGCACATTAATCTCCACTTTCTCCTAGTTTTCTAATTCAATTACCCTTAAATTGCGCTATGCACCCTCAAATGTCAGACTAGCTGATTCAGTTGACCCGTACAAACCAACTGTGTGATCGTGGGGCTGCAAGGGTCTATTTCATGTGTGAATTGTTCCTGGCAGCACTGAACAGCAATGCAGATATAGGTTAGCTTTAAGTGCAATTAGCCAATTGGTTTTAAAGCGGTTTCCCCACCCACACAATTTCAAGAAGCGGGGGAGCCAATCGCAGTCAGGCCACGCCCATGTTGACCAGACCAATCCTATTGGCCAAACCAGAGGAGTGAAAGGGAACGCAAACTCAATGTTTGCGTTCCTGTTGATATGTTCAAACTCCTTCCAAATCCGTACCGCGAGCATTTCCCCAAAGATTGGAGTAATATGTTCAAATAAAGAAGTCATGTGAAGTTCTGTGAGTTACAGTACGGCTTGTTTCGCAGTTTATGGTCACTGTTTTCAGTTCTGTTTTGTGGCAGTAGCTCCTGCAACACACCACCACTTTCATAAAAGTGGCTTTTCAGTTGCTCCACCGACACCGAGGAGATGGTGAGATGTTGAATAAACAGGTTTATTGCGGAGTTTGTAAATGGATTGCGTTTATATTGCGCTTTTATCCAAATCGCTTCACATTCATCCATCCATCCATCCAGTTATCAGGCCGGAGTGTGTGTGTGTGTGTGTGTGTGTTAACTCTGCACCATGTCTGTGCAGCCCCCCCAACAAGCACACACACGCCACATACCTCCAACACCAACATTAGTTTGCCTATTTCCTTGAAGTTGGTTGAAACATGTGGGCTGAAGGCTAAGGGTAAGTCATTCAGCAAGTCATTCAGTGAGCTGTTGTCTAGATCAACATTCTACCGAACGGTGTCACCATAAACAGCTGATCACGTTGCACACGCTTCTGCTCAGGCAAGTAATGCATGTCAAGGACATGCAAGGACATACTTTTTTGTATCGCCTTTGTCTGCATGGAATCCTGTCTCTACTGAACCATATTTCAATCCATGCTATTTTAGATCAGATTAGATTAGATTCAACTTTATTGTCATTGCACAGAGTACGCATACCAGTACAACGAAATGCACTTAGCATCCAACCACAAGTGCAAAGGTAGTAGCAGCAGTAGAACAGTATGCAGTATGAGCACACCAAAACACCAATGCCAGCCCATACGTTATTTTACCACCAGGTATAGATATGTGTGTTTAGCTATTTCAAGCAGCTTCAGAATCTTCCTCGAATGACATCACAGGTGGGAGGGAGTGTCCATCCAGATGAATGCTGGATCGATCAGCCTACCATTTGCTACAGTCCACTGGGCAGGCTGGTAGGCTTGATCTATGCAGCATACTGTACATCTAGAGATTCTGAAACTGCTTGGAATGGCAAATCATACTCACGCAAGGTGATACAATAGGAGCCCTTTGCCAAAGAAATAGAATTGGGGAGTATGTGTGGTTGGAGGCTGGTTTAGTGCAGCCTCACCCGGTCCGAGTCACCAGCCATCGGCACACGCACGCTCAAGAGAGGGCTAGCATGTTAGCCTTGTTCCACGTGCTCTATCCAGAAAACAACTACAGACTCTGTGTCATTTGTAAACGTGTAGATCCGTGTCTTAAGAACCCCTGCGGTGTGGGGATTACCTGCGAGGACCGTTTGAATGGACAATACGACTGCCTGTGCCCGGTGGGCCAAGATTATAATCCAACAGACAAGCAGTGTATAAAGGGTCAGTATCCATATAAGCAACATTCATTCAAGTACATACAGTATATATATATGTGTGTGTGTGTGTTCATTAACCGCTAAACCACCATGTCTTTTACAGCCAAGGTGTTCCCTATCGGACTTTTACTGAAGATGGAGTGGAGTGACTTACTGCTGAATAAAACAACCATGTTGTTCAAAAGCACATCTGCTGAAATTGTATCGGAGGTGAGACTTAGCGTGTAGCGCTCTCTATAGAGAGCTGATGTTGCATCCCATCTGTGGCTTCTTTTCCACATTTTTTCCCCATTCATTTGCTTTTGTTTCCAAAGCCCAAAAAATACAGAATGGGAATCTGGCCTCATATTTGTCACGTGACACAAACCAGAAATCGTATTGCTGTAATAGAACAAAGCCCACGGGAGCTTGAATGAAGCACGACTTCTCACTTTCCTTCCCGAGTCTGTTTTGGACATGGAAATTCAATAGAGAAAAAAATGATATTTTTGGTCGCTATTGATGCAATGCCACTGTTTTCTAGTAGCCTATGAATTATTTGTGCAAGTGGACCGTGTTCTGAGTAAGAAGCTACTACAAATTCCTCTCACAATCCTTTCACTGTGCACCAAGAGGTCATTATGTAGGATGTCCTTCATTGCCCCACTTTCTCGGGTGTAGTGTATCCTCCAGCACCAGGCTATGATGCCAAATACATTTTCCACCACAATCCTTGAAAGACGGTTTGAAGACCTTCCTTTGGAAGGTAGTGCCCTGGTATGGAAGGTAGTGCCCAGTAGGGATGGGCATTTGAAGGCATATAACTATTTTATAACAAATAACCGATTAATCGAACTACAAAAATGAAAAAAATGTGTCACTATAGTCGGAGAGTCTCTCACACGAAGCAAACTCCCTCAATCTCCCCTAGCTAGCATTGTTCTCGTCCCGTTAGCTCTATGCTGCTACCGGGGACACCACTGTTCCGCTAGATTTCCGTAAACATCCTGACGTTGCGGACCGGAATCATTTTGTCGGTGGTGATCCACAGCGGTACGGAGTTAGCTTTAGCCTAGCCCCTGGCCTTCGTCTTTCCCCACTGCCACCTTTGTTTACAGTCTCGCCACCGCCTGCGATCACGTCCGCTCGGGGAAAACGGGTCCACAGCTTCCGCATATCTCAATGAATAATCCAAGACATCTTTGTTCAATTCACACAAAAAATACATAAATATAACAGCTGCTGCAGCTACATACACATATACATACATATATTCGAATAATCGTGCCCATCCCTAGTGCCCAGGTATAGAAGCTAGTGCCCGGGGTATAGAAAGTGGTGCCCGGGGTATAGATGGTAGTTCCCGGGGTATAGAATGTGGTGCCTGGGGTATAGAAGGTAGTGCCCGGGGTATAGAAGGTAGTTCCCGGGGTATAGAAGGTAGTTCCCGGGGTATAGAAAGTGGTGTCTGGGGTATAGAAGGTAGTGCCTGGGGTATAGATGGTAGTTCCTGGGGTATAGAAAGTGGTGCCGTGGTATAGATGGTAGTGCCCGGGGTATAGAAAGTGGTGCCTGGGGTATAGATGATAGTTCCCAGGGTATAGAAAGTGGTGCCCGGGGTATAGATGGTAGTTATAGCTCCACATGGGCAGCTACTCTGAACAACCATCAGCCAATCAGCGAACCCCAATGTAGGTGATGTAGATGAAGATGAAATCACATCAATTGAAACCATCCTATTTGGGAATTGCCACCTTGCTTGGAACTGCAGACAAATGGCTTGCCCAAAGACCACTTGTGATCGTCTGGCAAGCCATTGTGATGCGAGCCCACACTGTAGACTCCCCCATCCTGTAGGCAAAAGTCAATCCACTGTCCCCAGAGTCACCAGGGCCAAGGAAGCCCAAAAAAGCCTGGTGATTTGTGTTTTAGTTTTACATTTTGCTTTTGCAGCATTTGGGATTTCCATGTCTGGTTTATGTAGCATTGTTGTGCTTTGTAGATCCTTTACACACAGCCAATACTAAAATGACATAACCCGTGCCTTAAACTGTGTTTATTTGCTTCCCAACTACAGCTGAATAAAACCGTCGGTCAGCTTGAGGGGTACCGTAATACTGTGGTGCTGGAGTTCAAGTAAGTTTCACAGTCACTGGCTGTGATTCCTATTTGTGTTTTAAGCTCTATTAAATCGACAATATACATATAGATTATATAGAGTGGTTGAAATTAATGGATTTATCACTATATTACGTGTATTGAATGTATTTACTACATTCACCATGAATGTAAAACATGCTATGTTGTTTTTACTATTGCATATTCAATTGTCAAATTGTCTCCTGATTCAATTGTGATCAATATTGTATCTGATGTGTGCCCACCACATACGTGTTTAGATACAGGGTCCCGTCGTTTAGCATTGTCATCCTCCCTCTGACTACACTGTTTGTGGATTTCCCCCCCTGTGTCTTAGTCAAGTGAGGTATAGCCTGCATACCATCTGCATAGCTGCACTCTGTGACTTCTTCAACTGTGCAAATCAGTGTCGTTTACATGCATGTGTGCCCATGTCCTCTCTTTTGACTCGATTATACTGTTGAGTCAAGGTTGTTGGAATTCTAATCATTAATAATCATAATATGGGGGGGGGGGAAGAAATGCGGGGGTGTTACCGATGAGATGCTGAATGAATGCTTTTCCTCAATGGTTTTTCCAAGACAAATTACACGCTCAAGGAGGAACCTTGAGAACAAGGTCAATGCAACTGTGGAGAACATCTTCTCACTAGAGTCCAGCATCTCAGACAGCCTTATTGAAGCTGAAGTTTTGGACGCTATTAAGAATAATCAAGGGGTTCTGGCTGGTGCAGGCATTGAAGGTATGTTTTTTTGTTGTTGCTATATACAGTATATATTTATTTATTTCAAATGATGTTCAGTTCCCAGCCTCTGTAGTTTTGTTTTGTAAATGTAATAAGGTAGAATGATACACAGATCCAAGGAAGTGAAATCTTGACTTGAATAAAAGAATCTGGAACAATCTACAAACTAGCAGTTTTAGAATGTTTTATGTCACTTTAAGCAGCCACATGTATAGGATACTCACCGGCTAATCACCTCATCATGAATGTTCCATAAAGTGTTGGCATTTTGAACTGTTTATATCTTTTTTTAAATCTCTTTCATAGAATCCAGCTTGTGTGTGCGATCTAGCTGTGACACCGAAACGACAAAATGTGAGCCAATCCCGGGCAACTTCAAGTGTACTTGTAAAACAGAATACGTCGTTTCACATTTCTCCACCAGCGCATGCATAGGTAAGGCCGTGTTCTCTCTGTCCACCTTTTTATGCTGGAAAAGTGCTGGCTAGAGCACATTTTGTTTCCATAGCAGCATTGGTCAGTCCAATGCTGCTTGTTGTCTTCCTTGTTGTTGATATTGTGGTACTTTTTACTTGACAGTCGATTATCTATCCAGATTGGATGTTGTTATTGTTGTTCTCAGTGTGGCCACCCACATGCCTGCTACAATGTAACCCCGCCTCTTCTTCGTTGTGATTGGTCAGCTGATGAAATGCGGGCCACGTCATCTGCACATAGCTCAAACAGTTAAACTATTTTCAGCTATTTCAGCATAGGTTTTATTTAAAAAGACAGACAGTGTGAACTAAGGTCTGATTATTAAAGATTTGCCGACACTGTGTGTGCGTGTGCCGACGTATACAGTATAGATATAAGTGGAGAGGCTGATGAGGGAACAAGATGCAGGTGGCGAGATGGACGGGGAAGCCCAGATACGTGGAATGAAGGGATTGCAGGGCAGATGCAAGGGGCAGGATCTGGAAAGGCAGGAGAAGAGGAGGAGAGTGGAGAGACTCTCAAGAGACTCAAAGCAAAGGGAAATGGGTCCAGATGATGACAATATGATGCTTTCATGTTTGCCTGTGTCTTCCAGCATGTTCCAGTGGATGGAAGGCAGAAAACAACACTTGTGAAGAGTATGTAACTACTATACTTTTTTTGAAAATAAGTAAGCCTATGTAATAATAATATTGTAATGTTAATAAGTTGCCATATTTGTTTCTGAGTAGCCTATATCTATCACATAAATATGTAATAATAACATTTTAATGAATGGCATTGTAACAATGTCTCTTGTTACAATGCCACGTCTGTGGCTTTTTCCTGGGTTTTTCCGGATAAAAAAAACAAATTTGCTTCCAAAGTAACGTTTGTTTAATTCAAAACATAAATCTCTATAGCATTAATTGCACTCATTCGCTACAGCTGCGTCACATTCCAGGCATTCCTGCCACTCCGCTCCCACTGTCACTGCACGACAGCGCTAACCACGCCCCCTCATGGCTCACAGGCATACATGTTGATTAGTATTCGCTGATTCGTATCTTGCAAAATTATCAAACTGCGTCATGTTGAACAAATTGCATCAATTCTTGAATTGATGAATCATAGATCTTTGGAGACCCGTTCACATTTCATCGTACAGGTGAAGCCAGCGTCTCAGACGCTCAGGTTTCTCGGCCACCTCTGGGCTCCTGGTGACCTTTGCTCTTTTTTTCAGATGCTCCTTCGGGCGATCAGGATTCAACTGCAACGAATGTGAGTTTGCCGTTTGTGTTAACGTGTATATATGTTGTTTTGTTTTCCCCTATTGTCATGTGGGCTATATTGTTGCTGATTGTAGGGATTGGAACAGCTCTAGCGTAGACTAGAAACAGTCGCGTTGTCGACCAGGAATAGCAGCCGTGGTATCGGAGAGGCACATATTCTATCCATAGGTTTTTTTATGCGATTGTTTATTTGTTTGTTTTCAGCGTGGAGACTTGTATTGGTGATCGTGGGGACGATCCTCAGCGCTCTGCTCATCGCCATGGTCATTGTAGCCGTGGTGATGTCACTCAGGTAAGTCTGCACCACCTCCTCCCTTTGGCCACGACTCCATGCTCGTCAAATAATAATAACAATAATAAGGAAAAAATCTATGAATGAGCCGCTTTGAGTCGCTTGTGCAAAAGAAACCGGTGATGCTGAACTCCGGGGCGTGTGCTTGGTGATCCACATTGCCTTTGTATGTCCTCTGCGGTCTTTAGGCCTTCCAAAATGTCCGAGTCAGACTCGGTCAATGAGACGCCGTACTACAACCACTCACTGGCCAAAGCGCCGCTGATTAACTCAAACGGGGAGACGGCAACCGCCACCAGCAAAAACGTGTTCCCCCAGATCCCGAGGGCTACACCTCGAGGGACCAACCTGCAGATGGAGATAAGGGCCAACAATACAGCGGTAAGCATGTTGCATGTTGCCATGGCAACTGTTTTAATATGGAACCCTGTTTTTATTCTGTCAAATCTGCTTGTGAGGGATTTGGCCCCCTGCGTTCCACAGGGGGTTAGTACCCTTAAAGGGAACTTGTATTGTGCACTAGTAGAACCTAACCATTCGGGATTGTAGCAGTCCTATAGCAACCCGGCACAGAACCGAGCTGTCGCCAGCCCGTACGCACAGAACGGAACCACGACCAACCAATACGCACAGAACCGGGAGCCCTACGTGCAGAACCGAGCCACGACCAACCCGTACGCACAGAACCAGGCCTCCGGCAATCAGAAGCGAGGATACTCAAACCCGTACTACATGCACGATAGCAATGACAGAAGGTCTTAATGAGGCCCAGATCTTTTTTGACACACACACACACTCTTCTTGTAGATCTTTTTGATCATGATAAATAAACAAATAGTCCATATTGTATTCTATTCAAGTACGACTAGCGATATATTGCTGTCTTTCTTTCGACAAATGTACTTCTTGTCAGTCGCTTTGAATGAAAGCATCTGCCAAATGCTCTAAATGTATGTAAATGTAAATGGTCTTTGATGGTCTGTCTTTCAATTGTGTGGTCTATTTTTCTTACTATGCAACAATGGAAAAAAACGATGAATCAGTAACTATAGGTTTTTAGGTCATCATATTCTATCTTTTATTTGAGTTTCCTTATTTATAAATTCATGGTTGCATTATAACAGACAAGTTTAAAATTGAAATCAAGTAAAATATTGAATTTGCTTGAAATCAACTGAATGGATATGTTTATATTATTTAGTGTGCCAAAATGTATTTGGAGTTGAAGTGTAACTAAATAATTGTGAATACTCATTTTAAACACCTTTTTCTCATTTACTCATTTCTAAGTAAATGAGCCAAGCTTTTTACAGAGTTGGAATGAAAACCAATAATTATATTTCGATTTTTGGTATTATGTAGTGTTTTGTCGTTTTGTGCAAAATACATATAAATAAAAAATAGATATATAAATGTTTTCATTTTTGGCTAATTTTATGTGGAAAACACCCACACAACGCGTTGTGTCATATGTTGACACATTTCAGAGGCGGCCCACGGCTTTAATGATGCCATTATATATGGTTGTTTGGGTTTGTACTACTACAGCAGTACTGCACCCGTTTTAGGAGCAGGTTTATCGCATTCAAGCATCGACTCTGGCAGGTTTCTGATACAAAATCAAGCACACCCTTTATTATGAAGTTGAGGGAATATTGTGGCGAACGCCACAGATGGAACAGGAACAACAAACCACAACTTATCTTCAACATGACGGTCATAGATCTAGCTAGGGATCTAGGACACTTGGGGAGCAAGCTAGAGCCCTGTAGTCTGTTTCTCATGAAAGAGCCGTCAGGCTGAAGAAGGAGGCCTTTCGGGCTTGGTTGGCCCAGGGGTCTTCCGAAACAGTAGACGGGTACCGGGAGGCCAGGAGGGCTGCAGCCTCAGCGGTCGCCGAAGCAAAAACCCGGGTGTGGGAGGAGTTCGGGGAGGCCATGGAGAAGGACTTTCGGTTGGCCTCAAAGAAGTTCTGGCAAACTGTTCGGCGACTCAGGAAGGGAAAGCAGGGCTTAGCTCAGGCTGTACTCAGTCGGAGAGGAGAACTGCTGACCCAGACTGAGGATGTTGTCGGGCGGTGGAAAGAACACTTTGAGGAACTCCTGAACCCGAACAACACGCCCTCTGGGGAAGAGGCAGAGTTCGAAGCCTCGGGGGGAGCTCTCCGGTGGCAAGGCGCCAGGTGTGGATGAAATTCACCCTGAGATGCTGAAGGCTCTGGACATTGTGGGGCTGTCGTGGCTGACACGCCTATTCAATGTCGCGTGGGGGTCGGGGACAGTACCTGTGGCGTGGCGGACCGGGGTGGTGGTCCCCATTTTCAAAAAGGGGGACCGGAGGGTGTGCTCCAAATATCGGGGGATCACACTGCTCAGCCTCCCCGGGAAAGCTTATTCCAGGGTGCTGGAAAGGAGGCTCCGGCCGATTGTCGAACCTCAAATTCAGGCTTCCGTCCTGGCCGTGGAACAGTGGATCAGCTCTTTACCCTTGCAGGGTTGATGGGAGGGGCATGGGAGTTTGCTTATCCAGTCTACATGTGCTATGACCGTGTCCCCCGGGAAATCCTGTGGGGGGTACTGCGTGAGTATGGGGTGCCGGGGCCGTTAGTACGCGCCATTTGGTCCCTGTACAAACAAAGTGAGAGCTGTGTCCGTATACTCGGCACAAACTCAAGCACGTTCTCAGTGGGTGTTGGGCTCCGCCAAGGTTGCCCCTTGTCATCAATACTGTTTGTGATGTTCATGGACAGAATCTCAAGGCGTAGCCGAGGTGAGGAGTGTGTCCGGTTTGGGGACCTCAGAATTGCATCTCTGCTCTTTGCAGACCATGTAGTTCTGTTGGCTGCATCAGACCGCGACCTCCAGCATGCACTGGGGCAGTTTGCAGCCGAGTGTGAAGCGGTCGGGATGAGAGTCAGCACCTCCAAGTCTGAGGCCATGGTTCTCGCAGAAAAATTGTCCAGCGTCAGTTGGATGACTCGGAAAACTGCTTGCATTTGTTGTTGTTGTTGTGGATGTGTGTCACTTGTGAAAAGGAATTAGACTCATCGCCATGGTATGTGGTTATTATATCACGGCAAAAAAACTATTCGATTGCTTGATCTCACGTACCCATTGTATTATAAGGATTATTGTACAGTAGGCCTTTGATTGTCAGATAGAGAGATAAACCCCTGATACTATCATTTCTCATTCATTGCCGTAAATAGACTATAAAAACATAATTGTGAGCACAGTCTCATATTTTATAAGGCATATATAGTAGTTATGCTGGCAGCATAGGGCTCATCATATCCTTTCAATAAATGTAATCTTGTCCATCATTGAATATCTTGGCCTGACGGACACTGCAACGTGATCTCATTCCTGTTTGTCATACTTTGCCACTTGCTGGCATGCATGCAGGGGCAGCCTCTTGTACAGTAGGCTCACGTGACACAGAATGTCAGCACATAGAGGACAATGTCGTACATTCACATTTGACGAGTTGTGGAATATCTTGAGGCATACGTTGTGCACTTCATGAATAAATAAACACTTAAAAATACAAATAGAAATGATGCTGTACCTAATAGCTCCATGATATGAGGTGAGGACAGGACCTTATTTCGTCTCATCAGACGACCATACGCATATATTTTTATTCAAGGTTCAAGAAGTGAAATTGTCACGTACAGATACAGGATGTGCAGTGAAATGAAAAAGGTTCGATGCTCAGCGGAATGTGAATGTGAACAGAACACTACAAATATCACAAATATCACATGTGAAGGGAAAGAATCAGAATATCCACTATTGTTTAGTCTTTACAGCAAAAGGACCAGGTTTCTTAATGATAAATATGAGCAAATAGGCAAATATACAGCAAGCAAAGAGGCAAACTGCAAGCAAATCAGCAAATAAACACCAAAGGCATATAAACAAGTAGGCATAGCAACAACAAGACCTGCAGAAAGAAACCGTTTTAGTCTCTCTGTTCTAGCAGCATGAATGGGGAGGTGCTCGCCTGACCGCAGCAGTTGTTGGGGTGGCGAGGATCCTTCATGATCCTGCAGGCTCCGGTTCTACACCTCCTGGAGGACAGGTCCTGCAGGGTGGGGGGTGTAGTGCCAATAGTGCGCACAGCCGAAGGCACCACCCTCTGCAGAGCCCTCCTGTCCTGGGAGGTTAGTGATGCTCCCCGTCAGGATGCTCTCCACCGCACCGGCATAGAAGGTCTGAAAAGGCTCCGGGAGACGAGGAACTTCCTCACCTGCCCGAGGTGCGCAGAGGGGCAGAGACCTAGCTCAATCAGCTTGTGAGCCAGTCTACTTGGAACCATGAAAGCAGAGCTAAACTCAATAAACAACATTCTCACATCCCCCCATCCAGCTGTCAAGATGTAGAGGGAGATTACCTGGGAGACAGCATCATCTGTGGATCTATTTAAAGTAAAGTAACAAGTAACAAGTAACATGCACTTTTGTGTTAATCATCTAGTGCACTACAATATTGATAAAGTCTGCCAAGTATTGATGCAATAATGCCAAGTATGAATACAGTGATGCCAAGAGTCGATAATTGGCACCCAGTGACACAATATGTTTGTGAGGTATTTGGTAAATCCCGGTGTAGTGTGTTCAGCCTGTGGTGAAAGCGTGGTTAGGGTTTGCTAGTATGTAGATTGTTAACTTGGACACATGGTCAGTCTGTAGGTTGCTGAGCAATGCAATGTCCAAGTGTAGGAGTCCTGGTCTAGGACCAGTCATTCCTCTTCAGGATGCTATGACAAAGTGAACGAAACTGATACAAGGTCAGCCCTCATAAACAGTTTTTGGCAGTGGTGGCTGCCACCCTAAAGATAGGCCCATGAACCTATGGCCTTTATTTTGTGTGCACCCCAGACCATTTTTTGGTTGCTTGCTTTAATATTTAGATGTTTGATAACTGTGAGCAACCCTCCCATCCAAAACCAAGCATGCGTGACACGCCTGTGTTTTGGCATTGACGGCAGGTTCGCCCCTCTGAAACCATAGTCCAATGGGCCTTTTTCACTGAGCGACAATCTTGGTTTTAAACGCCGATGTCACATGCCTTCCACACAAAAAAAACCCACCAGCACCTCTTTTTTTGCTGATGCAGACAACATCCGAGCTGGTAAAAGTTAATCTTACAAGACATTCATGTAAAAGACAAAGCCATAAAAACCAGTGGCAAGGGTTCAATACGGACCGACACATGGTCGGCCATTTCAAACACCTCCAGTTGGCATTTTTGGTGTGTAAGCCGTGTACGTGGTGGTGTGTGGACAGGAGTTGGTGTGCATGTTTAGCATGCGCGTGTACCCCCCATATCTCTACGTCACACATTCAGAAAAGTCTTGGAAAGCAGGGGAAAGAGATTTCCAATGATGGACCGTAAAGGTTCCCCGGTTCTATGGCTTCTCGTCTTTGGGGTCTTCCGAGAAATTCAGCTCGTTCGAGGTACGTAGACGCCGGTCTTCTGCAGAGCAAGACACTTCACGGTTCACGGTTTTGTTCATGGAAACGTCACACGTGCAAAATGGACCACTTGTCTGTCTGGCCATATGCCACTTCATAATGTTTGATGTTTCAATATTTTAGGAATCATTTGCAATATTCTATTTTTGAATCTGTATGAAATGTCCATGTGTGTGTATAGGAACAGTTCATACAAATTCAAAAATAGAATATTGCAAGTATGCTGTATATATATGTTACATATGAATACATAAAATGTTAGCCAGCCAAGATGAAAACAGCAGAAATAACAACAACCTTTTGTGGTACTTGAGGTAAAATGAGGTAAAAAAAAAAAAAAAGCTCACAATAATTTTCAATTCCACGTTTCAACCCTAAGTCAAGTGTTGTTTAAGTGCACGTGTTGCTGTAACTGTTATAACAGAGTTGCTACATGATTACAAATACTGTCATACCTTGAAATCATGTATGTGGCCATCGGGGCGTTTCTACAACTTGAGGACCTTGGGGGTCTGGGAGATCTCTATTTTGATGCTTTCTTTCTGCACTCTGGCACCTTATTTAAATTAAAAAGTACATACTCAAGTCTATGAGTCCAATTTGGTGAGGCTCTAACTTTAAGAGCTCCATCACATGGGCCATAAGCAACTTGCAGGAACTTTGCACACAGTGTCATCCGCCATCTCTCAAGGAAATCATTAAACAAAGCAAGACAGCACGGCGCCTGTCTGCCTGCCTGCCTGCCTGCCTGTCTGTCTGCTTGCCTGCCGGCCTGACTGTCTGCCTTGTCGCCACTCCTATTATATTCTTTGATTATTCTAACCATCACTTGTTGATACAAGTGATGGTTAGAACAATGATAAAAGCCTCTGTTAAATAACAGAATGTAAAGCTATCTGTTGTTGAATTCAAACAATTGAATTTAACATTTCTATTGGCATGATGCTTTCACACAAAGTATCCAGTAGATAACCATGGCAAATCAAATAATGGGCCAATAAGTAAGTCGCACAATCTAATACTAATTTCATCATATTGTTCAATTTGCTCTCTCTCTCTCTGTCTCTCTCTCCCTCCCTCTCTCCGCTGTGTCCATGGTCTGAAGGAGCCTGTGGCGGAGGTGAGTTCGCGTGCTCCAACGGCCAGTGTGTCGACGTCGCCTGGAGGTGTGACGGTACGAAGGACTGCGCAGACGATTCGGACGAGCTCAACTGCCGTGAGTGTGAAGCCCACCCCTTCACACACCTGTGACCGAAAGTCACACGTGTGTGTGTGTGTGTGGGGGGGGGGGGGGGGGGGGTAGAGCTGGCCTTAGAGCTGGAGATTGTTGAATGTGAATGTTGAATGAACAAACCATTTTCGCCACCTCCGCAGTTAAAAACACACGATTAAGTATGAACAAGGTGAATGCAGCGCATCGGGTATACGCCTCAAAGCAGGCAACAGCGTCACCTGAAGGAATGCTCAAGATTCTACGAAGAGCATTCAGCTTTGTCCAAATGTTCATTTGTAACGTCGTGATGTGTCGAATTGCAAATACCACTTTACATTCCGCAAGTGTAGCGCCTTACAGTTTATAAGTCTATATGAATCTCAACTCTTCCACCGCAGCGCTCCCAGCGTGTACGCCGCAAGAGTTTAAATGCGTCACGAGCAGCGAGTGCGTCTCCTTGGACTACGTCTGCGACGGCGAGCGCGACTGCAGCGATGGGTCGGATGAGCAGAATAACTGCGGTATGAGCAAAACGTTTGGTGTTAGGAAATGGCCGAACATCGTCTTTTCGAATCCAACACGCATTCTGTTTTTTGGTAACGTTGAATGTTACTGAGGCCGGGAGGTGACATGGACGTCATACAAAAATACAAAAATCACGCCCGCAACATTGTTAACGAAATATGAAATCGCATTAGTGTCCGTAGCATACGTGTGTATTACATATTAGAAGTTGAGAATGTAGTGTGTAGTTATCTCGCTATTATATTATCTAACGTTAGCTTGCGAGTTAACTGTAGCCACACTCATCGCCACTTAACTTCCTTAAAGTGCATGTCCATGTCACCTCCCGGCCTCCGTTGATTCGTTTGTAAGTTGTATATGATGTTTGTTCTATTTTCTATTGAACCACTTTCCAGCACTGCCATTTTGTGCTTTAACGGTCATCGTATGTCAAGGTTTGTCCCGCTTTGTTCACCGAGCGGCCGTCCTGGTTCTAAACGCTAGCGTGCGTCCAAGATGGCGCCGAGAGATGGCCACTCGGTGAATCAGGGCCGTTGGGATCGTGCTTGCAGATTCGCAGACCTGTAGTCCGAGTCAGTTCACCTGCCACGGAGGCCAGTGCATCCCCGGTAAATACAGATGTGATCGTGTGGAGGACTGCGTGGACAACTCTGACGAGAACAACTGCAGTAGGATGCTTAATATTACTGTTATATTAATATTACACACACACACATACACACACGTTACCAATAACTCGCACAGAGTACACAATACAGACAGTAAAAAGTACTACTACTACTATTACTACTACTACAAGGATAAGTTAACTATTAGTAGGACCAGTGGTTGTATTATTGTAATTATTGTAATAATTTCACAGCCAAGATATAATAATGTCAGAAAGCCTGTTGGTGGTGTGCATTTGTTTGTAGATTACCCACAATGCACGCAGAAAACGTGCACCAACGGGGCCTGCTACAACGCCTCCCAGCAGTGCAATGGCCTCCTGGACTGCCGAGACGGATCCGATGAGATCAACTGCTGTACGTAAATATACTGTACAGTAGTACAGTACAGCGCATCTTATTCTACTATATCTACTGTAGAGTACACTAGTGATGAGAGTAGAGCACAGTACAAATTATACTACTACGTATACTATAAGGTACATTAGAGATGAGACTAGAACACAGTACATGTTATACTACTACATTAGTAGTACATTAGAGAGTATAGAGTACAGTACATCCATCCATCCATCCATCCATTCTCCTCCGCTTATCCGGGGCCGGGTCGCGGAGGCAGCAGGCTAAGAAGGGCTCTCCAGGTGTCCTTCTCCCCAGCAACGCTTTCTAGCTCCTCCTGGGGGATCCCGAGGCGTTCCCAGGCCAGATGAGATATATAATCCCTCCAGCGGGTTCCGGGTCTGCCCCGGGGTCTCCTCCCAGTCGGACATGCCCGGAACACCTCTAAAGGGAGGCGCCCGGGGGGCATCCTGGTCAAATGCCCGAACCACCTCAGTTGACTCCTTTCGATGCGAAGGAGCAGTGGCTCTACTCCGAGCTCCCTCCGGATGTCTGAGCTCCTCACCTTATCTCTAAGGCTAAGCCCAGCCACCCTCCGGAGGATCCTCATTTCGACCGCTTGTATCTGCGATTTCGTTATTTCGGTCACTACCCATAGCTTGTGACCATAGGTGAGGGTTGGAACGTAGATGGACCGGTAAATCGAGAGCTTCGCCTTCCGGCTCAGCTCCTTCTTCACCAGAACGGACCGGTACAGCGCCTGCATTACTCCCGCTCCATTTTACCCTCACTCGTGAACAAGACCCTGAGATACTTGAACTCCTTTGCTTGAGGCAACAACTCTCTCCCAACCCGGAGGGAGCACTCCACCGTTTTCCGGCAGAGAACCATGGCCTCAGACTTAGAGGTGCTGACTCTCATCCCGACCGCTTCACACTCGGCTGCAAACCGCCCCAGTGCATGCTGGAGGTCGCGGTCTGATGTAGCCAACAGAACTACAAAGAGCAGGGATGCAATTCTGAGGTCCCTAAACCGGACACACTCCTCACCTCGGCTACGCCTTGAGGTGAGGAGTGTCCATGAACATCACAAACAGAATTGATGACAAGGGGCAACCTTGGCAGAGCCCAACACCCACTGAGAACGTGCTTGATTTTGTGCCGAGTATACGGACACAGCTCTCACTTTGTTTATACAGGGACTGAATGGCGTGTACTAACGGCCCCGGCACCCCATACTGACGCAGTACCCCCCACAGGATTTCCCGGGGGACACGGTCATAAGCCTGGATGAGCAAACTCCCATGCCCCTCCCAACAACCCTGCAAGGGTAAAGAGCTGATCCACTGTTCCACGGCCAGGACGGAAGCCACATTGCTCCTCCTGAATTTGAGGTTCGACAATCGGCCGGAGCCTCCTTTCCAGCACCCTGAAATAAGCTTTCCCGGGGAGGCTGAGCAGTGTGATCCCCCGATAGTTGGAGCACACCCTCCGGTCTCCCTTTTTGAAAATGGGGACCACCACCCCGGTCCATATTAGAAGTTGAGAATGTAGTGTGTAGTTATCTCGCTATTATATTATCTACTGTCCCCGACCCCCACGCGACATTGAATAGGCGTGTCAGCCACGACAGCCCCACAATGTCCAGAGCCTTCAGCATCTCAGGGCGAATTTCATCCACACCTGGCGCCTTGCCACCAGAGAGCTGTTTGACTACTTCGGCGACCTCTTGCAAGGATATGAGTGAGCCTCCCCCCGAGGCTTCAAACTCTGCCTCTTCCCCAGAGGGCATGTTGTTCGGGTTCAGGAGTTCCTCAACGTGTTCTTTCCACTACCCGACAACATCCTCAGTCTGGGTCAGCAGTTCTCCTCTCCGACTGAGTACAGCCTGAGCTAAGCCCTGCTTTCCCTTCCTGAGTCGCCGAGCAGTTTGCCAGAACTTCTTTGAGGCCAAACGAAAGTCCTTCTCCATGGCCTCCCCGAACTCCTCCCACACCCGGGTTTTTGCCTCAGCGACTGCTGAGGCTGCAGCCCTCCTGGCCTCCCGGTACCCGTCTGCTGTTTCGGGAGACCCCTGGGCCAACCAAGCCCGAAAGGCCTCCTTCTTCAGCCTGACGGCTTCCTTCACCGCTGGTGTCCACCAGCGGGTTTTTAGGTTGCCGCCACGACAGGCACCACAGCTCCTAGCCGCCGCCTCTGCAATGGAGGCTCTGAACATGGTCCACTCTGATTCCATGTCCCCAACCTCCCCCGGGAGACACGAGAAGTTCTTCCGGAGGTGGGAGTTAAAGACCCTACGGACAGGGGCTTCCACCAGACGTCACCCTCACTACCCGCTTGGGTTTACCTGGTCTCTCCGGCAGCCTCCCCCGCCATCTGATCCAACTCACCACCAGGTGGTGATCAGTTGACAGCTGTGCACCTCTCTTTACCCGAGTGTCCAAAACATGCGGCCTTCAGATCTGCTGATACGACAACAAAGTCGATCATTGATCTTTGGCCTAAGGTGGCCCGGTACCAGATACACTTATGAGCCACCTTATGTTCGAACATGGTGTTTGTTATGGCCAGTCCATGACTAGCACAGAAGTCCAACAACAAAGCACCACTCTGGTTCAGATCGGGCAGGCCGTTCCTCCCAATCACCCCCCTCCAGGTTTCTCTATCGTTGCCCAAGTGCGCGTTGAAGTCCCATAGTAGAACTATGGAGTCCCCGGATGCCATCCTTTCCAGGATGCCCTCCAAGGACTCCAAGAAGGCCAGATACTCTGAACTGCTGTTTGGTGCATAAGCACACACAGCAGTCAGAGCCTTCCCCCCAGCGACTTGCAATTGCATGGAGGCGACCCTCCCGTTCACTGTGGAAAACTCTAACACAGCGGCGCTCACACCCTGGGCAACTCCGGAAAAGTAGAGAGTTCAACCCCTCTCCAGGAGTTTGGTTCAAGAACCGGCGCTGTGCGTGGAGGTGAGCCCAGCCATATACAGTTGGTACCGCTCCACCTCCCACACCAGCTCCGGCTCATTTCCCGCCAGCGAGGTGACGTTCCACGTCCCTAGAACCAGTCGGCGATGCCGGGGATGCCTAGGACCCCGCCTTTGCCTACCGCCCGGTTTACATTGCACCCGACCCCAATGACTCCCTGCAGGTGGTGGGCCCACAGGGAGGCAGCTCCTCGTAGCCTTTTCGGGCTTGGCCCGGCTGGGCCCCGTGGATCCAGGCCCGGCCACCGATGCTCGCCAACGAGCTCCCCTCCCAGGTCTGGCTCCAGGAGGGGGCCCCGGTTTCCCTTGTCCGGGCAAGGTGACTTTGATTGTGGGAAGCCTTTTCATTGGGGTCTTTGAATCGTTCTTAGTCTGGCCCCTCCCCTGGGACCACTTTGGGCCTTGAGAGACCCTACCAATGTCTGTTGCCCCAGACAACACAGCTCCCAGGTTCACTGGGGCACCCAACCCCCCCACTACGGTAAGGTAACGATTCTTCGGGGGG
>OMOU01070982.1:2073-13075 GCA_900312585.1 Malacocephalus occidentalis | reverse complement strand
CTGGTTGAACCCCCCCCCCCCCCCCCCGCCCCACCACCACCACCACCTGCCCACCACCACCACCACCACCACCACCACCACCACCACCACCACCTACTTGCTCACAATGTACACACATTCTGTTGTTGTTTTAACGTTTGTGATTCGTGACGTAACTCCATGAAGAATCTCTGCGTTGTCCTGGTCCTGTGGCAAGTAAGAGTTTAAAGGAGCCAGATCATACCAGTTGTGAGTGTGATTAGCCATTACAAGCCATTTCAAAATTGCCATGTGTTTGTGTGTGTCATCATAGCCTTGGGTCCTAGCAGTGGAGCTGTATCAAACATGCCGGACGTGACTCATTGGCCGTGCCTCAGGCCACCTGTTTTGTTTCTGTGTTTGTGTTTTCTTCCCCCAGCCCCCTTCATTTTGTTGAGCATGATGCTTTTTTTGTCCATCTTTCTCTATCCTCTGTTATTTCCACCCTCTTCCCTCCATTATGACCTTTTCACAGATTTTTTGCACAAATAAAATACCCAGACACCCACTTTTGAAAGGTTTTTCCCGCACTCGCTTGCATAAAGTAAAACGCGAGGAAAAGTACATCAAGAGAGCAATTTCAATTTAAAAAGTAAACTAAACTAAAAGACATGTCTACTTAAAAGTATGTACAAATGACCAAAACGTTGACCCAAAGTTAAAGCACTTTGTAGCCTAACTTTGTTTATGCTGCAGCAGCAGCAGTTTCTTCAGTGGAGATACTCAGAGGCCCTTGTGCACAAAGTGTATCTAACCTGATTCCATTTGGACCAGGGGATACAATACAACCATACCCTGCACAGTGTGGCTTGAATAGGGTTCACACTTCAATAACTCTTGATATGTTGCTTCATTCATTTAAAATCATGGCGAGCTATTGAATTTGTCTTAAAGGTATAATAGTGTTTACAAAGACCATGCTCGTTTTTGGTCCATTTTTTTTAAGAACTAGTCGAGGGCAATATTTGTTCAATGTATGTATTCATGTACCTAAATTGGACACAAAGTGGCATGCCATTGTGTGGATACGTATGCATTGTGTCATGGTCCACACTGCAGCTCCGTGAGTGCAGTCAATCAAATCACCTCCACCTGTTCCCGCTTAACCTCCCTCCCCATATGAACGTGTTGGACCTCTATGCACACGGGTATAACTGAGGTTGTGCAGCTGTTCTACAAGACAGACCTGATAGCAGCACAACTGTATAAACAGTGCAAGAGAATCCAGTGTTCACGAGCAAGGCATAAATAGGCAGACGAGGCTGGACACGGAAAAACCGTTCCTGCAGCCGTGCCGTGCTGCCAGGTGTGCTGCCTGTTCCAGAGAAGTGGATTTCTGACTAAGTTAGCAACATGCGTGTTGACTCAGAATTCACAGAAATTCTGCTGCTGGTGACAGAGAGCAGAGATACTATTTGTTATGTTTGACTTGAGCAGGCCAATGTTTGCTGTTTTCGAGGGCAGTAACGTCCTCTTTCGTTGACCTATTTGAGTTTCTATTGACATTAAACATCAAATAATTTGCTGAGTTGCATCGCTAGCGGTCACGGCGCTGGTGGTGCCATGCCAATGCATCTTTCCTGTACAGGCTTTTTTATGTACAAGATGATAAAGAAACAACATACAACCACCGCAGGTTACTCGATTATGTAATGGTGATGCTAGATTGTATAATTGTTTTACTATTGCTTCACCTGCTTCACCTTATTTTTGGAGAAAAGTTTTCCTCACCAATGTATATGCTACATTATGTATATTTAGTATGTATGCATGTGAGTATGCATGTTTCGTCTGTAAAGCAACGGTACACAAATGGCTATGCTTTTTGTGTACTTGTGATTTATGGAAAAGTACCACACAGAGAAAGCTCAGGACTAACCTCATTCCGATGTGTTCTCAGCTCAGGAGTTTTGGAGCTCTGTGATTGGTTGACATTTACCAAACTGCATCATGGGACTTGTAGTCATCTTACCCACACATTTAGTGATCAATGTACCGTCAACTTGTACCGTGGCCTTTTTTTTATGAACCCGATTTTTATCGCACTGTTGTTGTTTGTCACATGCCTAATGATTAATCGCGGAGAGTTCCCATTCATCATTCTCATTGCTAATCACACACACACAAACACATGCATGCACACACACACACACACACACACACACACACACACATACAGGCACAACACCCAGTGTTTTTATTGAATTGTGTCTAAAAGTATGTTAAGTCTATCTAGCTGTGTAGGCCATTGATTCTGTGCCCTTTGTATAACTTGCTATTTTTCTTCTGAACAGTATTCTTATAAACATAAATAGTATAACTTAGTAATGTATTACCTAATGAGTGCACCACAAACATTTCTGGGTCTCAATGAGCTGTAGCTGATTGTGTGTGTGTGTGTGTGTTTTAAAATGGCTGCCCCACCTAGCCTCGCACACGAGGTTCAAGCGTTGTAAAATACGTTGTGACTGAATCAACGAGTCACTTCACTTTATCGGGATATTTTCCTCGTTAATTTCGGGATATACGCCGTTGATTCATGTACATAGGCATATTTAGCATATGTACATACATTCATTCAATCGTGTATCTAGGTATTTCTTCCCCTCCACAACAACAAATGAATATTTAGTTTGCTTTGCGGCGCATACCGATGCACGTACCATCCAGTTCAATACGAATACACGCGCCGTTCCCCCCCTCATAATGAAATGATGCTTGTTGTCAGTGATTGTGTCTGTTTGGCAGAAGTAGTTACATTGTTTTTTTCTTTTCTTTCTCCTCTCTGTTCTCCGGTTGTGGTCTCTATGGTGAAGGATGGAGAGCACGACAAAACACAGATGGTAAATAAATGCACCTTTTATCATATCAACAACAAGAGTATATGTTTTCTGATAAATACCATGTTCTTGATTGAAATGAAACCCCATGTGGTTTGGCTGTTTTGCTAAGCTAACAAATATATTTATACAGTACCAGTCAAAAGTTTGGACACACGTTCTCATTCAATGGTTTTCTATTATTTGTATTATTTTCTACATTGTAATTTAATACTGAATACAAACTATGGAAACAAAAGACTAAACTATGAACGAACACATGGAATTATGTAGTAAACCAAAAAGTGTTAAACAAACCAGAATATGTATTTTAGATTCTTCAGCGTAGCCACCTTTAGACAGCTTGGCACACTCTTGGCCTTCTCTCAATCAGCTTCATGAGGTCGTCACCTGGAATGGTTTTCAATGAACAGGTGTGCTTTGTCAAGAGTGGATTTGTGGGATTTCTTGCCTTCTTAATGTGTTTGAGACAATCAGTTGTGTTGTGCAGAGGTAGGGCTGGAATACAGTGAATAGCCCTATTCCACTACTGTACTAATCCATATTATGCCAAGAGCCACTCAACTAAGTAAAGAGAAACGACAGTCCGTCATTACTTTAAGACATGAAGGTCAGTCAATTGGGAACATTTCAAGAACTTGGAATGTATCTGCAGCATTGTACCACAATGTCACGGTCATGGCTTTTCTGTCTTCTCAGAAGGAGAGGACGGCGGTGGTTCCACAAATAAAAATGATTTTTAATGACCAAAAGAACTCGCTAGTGCGCGCTGAACTACAACGAGGAATGTACAAGAACAGGCAGATGGGTGGCAAGGTGGGTCGGTGGTCCGCTGGTTCGGCGGTGTAGAACGGGATCGGCGTCGGAGTCTTCTCCGACTTGCCTCGGCCCTGCGTCCCCAGCCTCTGCTGCGGGAAGAGTGCCCAGCTGTCATTAAATAGCATTCCCTTAATTGCATTCATTCTCTACAGCTGCGTCACATTCCAGACAATGTTGCCGCTCCACTCCCTGTCATTGCCTGACAGCACTGACCACGCCCCCCCTCATGGCTCACAGTATCCTCAAGTGCAGTCGTGAAAAGCATCGCATTTGATGGTTTGGCCAGTTTCACAGTTTCGATGAAACTGGCTCTCATGATGACCGCCCCAGGAAAGGAAGCTCAAGAGTTACCTCTGCTGCAGAGAATAAGTTCATTACAGTTACCAGCCTCAGAAACCGGCAATTAACAGTAGCGTTTTGCTAAATATCCTACAGCCTTGAAATGAGATCTATTATAACAATGGATTGCAATTAACACACTTCCATTGAGCAACATACGGAAAGAGGAAACTAAATAAATACCACTACCCTTCAAAAGAGTACAGTGATAGAACAAGCAAACAATCAATACATATTGTAACATAGCTTTGGCTACATGCCACTAAAGGTGGAAGGGACACAGAGGCCACCCAGGTGGCTAGCAACAGGCGGTTGCTCTTGGTGGTTGTTATGCTGTGCTCCGAGTCCTCTGCTGGGCTCCACCGACGGCCATCGCTACCATGAGGGAAAGGGCTGGTTCTGGGTGGCCTCTGTGTCCCTTCCTTCGTTGAAGAGGCCCCACATTGGGTGCCGGTGTAGCATAGCTGCTGCTACACGACATAAGAAGTGACTTTTCAGGACTCCTCTGATGTCAGGACACAGGTAGTTGAATAATCTGGTTTATTATGCTTATTCAATAATGCCAGGTGGTACATGCTAGCATACATAAAATGTGGGCATGGATAAGTCAGTGCACCTCAGGTCAGCGGCCTCACCCATCCCCAGACTCTACGCCAGCCAGTGCAACGCTAGCCTTGTCCACCAGCCATCACGGTGCTTCATGGCCCAGTGGCTCGGAGTGGGATTAGAGGCAGATCATATCAGTGGGATCAGGTCAATTTCAGGGTTTATCTCCGGAAAACAACGAAGAGAATTACCTTTTTGGCAGCCACCATGTTGTATGTTCCCAGCAGCAGATTGTTCTGCACACTTCCTCTCAGATTCCAATGCAGTGAAACGGCTAATGGCTGTGTATCTGAATCCATGTTAGAACATGTCATACCTTGGAGGAAGACTTTGCCTCTTTGGCTGCTCGGGCAACCTCACAAAGACCAAATGGAACAATAGAACAGAGAGGAAAACCATCTTGAGTAGCAGTGGTAACAAAATTCCACAAAATGTGTGAGCTAAATATAGCCTCTAGATTGGTACTCTTGTATGTCAGCTACAGCGTTGACAAAATGACCCTAATGTTGACCGGTTATCTCTTCCATCTCGCTAACGTCACATTCACTTGGAGCACCAGCCCATTAGCTGATAATAGCCTGTTGTTCGATCTGCGTTGAAAACAAATGCCAGATGAGAACTACTGCGAATACTGTTTACCCCATTTAGGTTTTACCCATTGAGTATGTTCAGTAATTCAATTAATTATTGAATTAATGTAGCTTACGTCTAAAACGATACTTAGTGAAACCATTTTTTGTTCTCTTCGTGAAAGATAACTTTTTATTGGATATCCGCTATTGACGATCAGAGCAATGAATGGCGTTTGATTTGGTATGGCCCAGAGACTGTGTACCACTGTCAACACCAATGCTGTTTGGTGCAAATTGCTTTATTTCTAATGCAAAACATTTCTCAATTTTCAATTTCCTTGTTTTAGAGTCTCTTCAGGAGTCCAACAAGCCCACATGCTGTCATCAGTTTTACAGGTTTAGCAAAACCTTGTACTCCAGGAGAAACGGCATGGCATAACCACAGCGGACCGCTTAGTGGATGTTTGACTATACGACAGAAGCTATTGGATCGTTTATGTGAGCAGATCAATGCTTTCTGTTATTTCCGAGTTGTTCCAGTCAGTGAGTCTGTGGACCAATCACAGTAGCTTGGTCATGATCAGTACAGCACGTGTGGTCTTGTGTGTGGGCTTATGTGCGTGAGCTGCCGTTATTCATTCAAATTCAGATCCTGAAAATGGAGGAACAATTTCCCAGCCTGCTTGCATAGCCGGGTAGCTATTGATGACTTTGTTGCATTTAATTTGGGAGAAGCGGCAAATTAAATGTGTGTGTGCATTGTAGGTCCTACAGATTATAATGAATAACAATCCTAGAAAAGTATGAATTATTAAAATAAAAAATTATTAATCTGAATGTATTATAACGGGCACCACCCTAGAACCAGAGAATGACAAAACAGTGGAATTAGTCTCATATTACTCTTCTATTTACTATTCTAATATAAAGTAGAATTATGATTAATAATTGCTATATCAACAGCTAGGAATGGTGAAGGCTTCGGAGTCCTTTACGCAACATTCAAGCAATGCACGTGTGCGCGCGTGTGTGAGTACATGTGCTCTCTTGTGCACGCGTGTGTGAGTCAAACAGAAAGGTGGTTCTAACCAAGGGATCTACGTGAGTGACTAGGCGGGAGGATTTGAATCACTCACTTCTAACCAACATCAAAACACTAAACGAGATACATGCCTGTGTTAGTAACCCAAAAGGAAGAGGGACATGAACATTAGACCGAGAATGAATACATGGATCAAACAGGTTTACAATATCATCTGGTAATATTAATAAACGCGTAAGCATACCATCATCAACACACTTCTACCCAACTCTGCTCAGATATCTACCTTGCTGTACGTCGCGTTGTTAGCGATCGGGAAGGCGGCTCACTTTTAGTCAATTGACTCAGTTCACTGCGTTGCGCACGGACGGTGTGCGCCCAGGTGGCTGTTTCTTTCCAACTGAACTGCTCCGAGTTTGGTGGGGTAGCCGGCTTAGACTTGTCAAAGGCGGTACGCCTTCCCAAACGAACCGCGTTGAGTTCGTTGGGGTTGTGCTCTTTGCCGGGAGTCGCCCGTCTGGCGGTTGTGGAACGCGGGTGGTTTTGTCGGTGATGGCGGGGTGAGCGAGCCGATATTGGACGATCTGGAACTAGGCCTCGTTCGCGGATCTGCGTGGAGATGATGGCCCGGGAGTGGCAGTGAAAGGGCAGTGAATGGAGGATCTTGGGGGACCGGTGTTGCGGAGGCCCTACAGCTTGTGTGCGTGTGCTATGTAAGTCGTTGGCACAATCAACAATAATGTTGAAAGCCAGCTTTCGACACCTTTCAGCAGTGCCAACTTGTAAAACAAAATGGTTTGCTTCCAGGATTATATGAGTAAAGCAGCTTGGTTGGTGGCCATCTGCATGGTGTGTGTGTGTGTGTGTGTATGTGTGTGCGTATGTCTGTGTGTGCGTGTGACCAAGAAATGTGTGAGGACAAAGCAACCCTTAAAAGGATGTGAAGGAATTGGACTCATATGATTCTCCTCAGGCTGCTTGCATACAAACACTTCCTTTATGCATCCGTTGATAATGGGAGGGTGCTGCAGATGAGCTGACATTTCTCTTCAAAGGATTCTCCCAAGTTTTATTGACCTGGAAGTGTGAACCAGAGAATTTTATGCAGTTTGTTGCATAGCCAAAGCCACAGCATGGCGAGGGGCTGCATGTGAGGGCGGAGGCGCCGGGCCACGTCGATGCTATTTGTACACGCTAACAATGGCAATGTTACTTCATGACATGAGCGTGTTATTTCTTCATGTTCACCATCTTATCCTAGCCGTTGATCTTCTGTCTTCAAAGGGAGGGAAGGTGCATTCGCCCACACTTCACACCACACACAGTAGCAGGATTCCGTGCGAAGGGAGCAAACTTGTTCCCCGACAAGGTCACATTATTAACCCATGACACATCCGCAGTATAGTGTGTGTGTGTGTGTGTGTGTGTGTGTGTGTGTGTCGGCGAGAGCAGATTGGAAACGTTTTTTGGAAAACATCCATGACTGGTCAAGTTGCTGTAGTTTCCAGGTCAAAGTTCACCGTGGTGGAGCTTCTAGTCGCCACGGTAACAGGAATACCATCTAATAATCCATAATGGGGGTCATAGCAGACGCTGCTGTACACCGGTGAGCGCAGGGTAGAGATTCCTCAGGTTTACTTGGGATCAACAGGTGGTTATTGTAGTCCAAGACATGCCCAGCTAAAGCTAATCCTTAAAACATCTTAGCTGGCTAATATTCCTCTCTCTCCCTCTTTCTCTTATTCTCTCTCTCTCTTCCTCTCTCCCTCCCCCCCAACAGGACAACACAACTATCTGTGCGCGGGCAGGAATGACTGCATTATCGACAAGATTCGCAGGAAGAACTGTCCCGCGTGCCGCTTCCGGAAATGTCTTCAGGCTGGGATGAATCTGGAAGGTAAACAGTGGCTGCTTGCAAGTAGATAGACCCCAATTAGAATTGTTAGAATATTCTAATGTAAAATTAGAATTCATCTTATAGGCATAATGAAACCCAATAGATTTGCCCTGAAAACCAAGGCCTGAATGGCTCAAAGTTTCCACAAAACAAATGGGCAAAAGAGAACGTACTAAAACGCAGAGATATTGAGGTGTTCTCCAAATGGTTGAGAAAGAAAGTATGCCTGCAGATGAAAAGCTCGCCATCCTCTGTCAGAAATGCCAACACTTCTACTGGTTCTACTTGAAGGACAAGAAAGTCTAGATCTGAGAAAGGTCAAATAAGGATAAAAAAGGACCACATATATGGTGGTTACATTCTAAAACATGAAGTGCTTTGTTGGACTAATTTCAAGAAATGTGGTAGTATGAAGTATGACGTTTCTTCGTCCAGACCACCTTATAAAGTGCTAAGTATTGCACTTTGTATAACATTTGTAGGTTTGTAGCCCTGGAGTCCCATAACGTTGAGTAAACTTTAGTTCTAAAGCAATTCGAGATATATACATATATATATATATATACATATATATATATAGCCCCAGTGTTTTGGGGCACAATACTTATCCTGCGTTCCAATTGTCCCTCTATGGTTTTGCTCCCAGGTGACTAGTTTCTATTTTCTTATTTTTATTAATTATTTTACTTTTTAGAACACACACAGACACACACAGACACACACACACACACACACTACAAGCCTTCACCCCCTGTTGACCCCATCCCCTCTGACACTTCACTTACAGATGAGAGGCTTCATTACACACATCTGCATCTCTGTCATCAGTCAGGGGTCCTCATCGCTCTCTCTCGCTCTCTCTCTCGCTCTCTCTCTCTCGCTCTCTCTCTCTCACTGTTCCTCTGTGTCTCTCACCCGGCCCCTCGTCTCTCTCGCTCCCGCCCTCACCGCCATACCCACTCACTCATTACCACGGTGGAGCCCTCGCAGGTTAACACTTATCTTTTCCCCTCCACCTTTGTGGTCTCTCGTTGTCACGATCGTGTCGCTATCTCTAGTCGTTATTTCCTCACCAGCATCACTCCCCACAGTACTTCACACCAGCACAGCGTCCCAATCTCATACTAGCACACCGTCAGAGAAATCTGTAGTATGTCCTAAAGTATTCCAAAAATTGTATTGGAAGAATACTATTTCCGGGAAAATGTATTGTGCGCAATTGATGGCCACCGCGGTCGCTTGGATAACTCCCAATGCATTTCGACGGGAGGTCGACTGCCTCAAACAAACCTTTCAACTGAATGAATAACCTCTCTGACCTCTCTTAGAATTGCGTGTAGCGTGTTGTCGTGGGCGACGGTCATCAGCTCATTTGAATTCCATGACACCGTAGCAAAAACATCTAAAAACAGCCATGCTTTTGCGCCGCATGCATCCCAGCGGTATGCACTGAAGTCAGGGATGCAACCGAATACGCATACGCTATTCAGGAAAGAGATGATTATAGTTCATGTAATACTGTTAACATATGTCGATGCTTTAAGGGGATGACAATTGAATTACCAACGAATATTAGTTTAGATAATAAAAAAGAATGTACCCAATATAACCCGAGTATCCAAGTATAAACCTCACCCAGCCATATAGATACAGATCATGTTATTGGTTTGATTGAACAGGTTCAGATACAGATAATGACGTCGCTGTGCACCTCTAGTACGCAGTTTCTGACGCAACTGTATCACACTTTTCAAAGAGGGGCATCTTTGGACCTGTCTCTCTCTCTCTCTGTCTCTCTCTCTCTCTCTGTCTGTCTCTCTGTCTGTCTCTCTGTCTGTCTCTCTTCCCTCTGCGTCATTCACATCTTCATGCCACTACAGGCTGTGACTCCAGTGGAATGCAGCAGAGGCCCCCGTCCCCATCGCTCCATTAGTGGAGCGATGGGGACGGATGAATGTTAATCCACTAAAGGACCATGGGTAATCTGAGTCCATAAAATGTGTCATCACCCTCCCCGGTGGCAATTAAAAGATTTTATCAGGTTCACCGGTAGGCCTTGGGCTAACTGTGACATCAAAGGGTGGAAATGATGAAATGGTGAACAGATGACGACTGTCACTGACAGCAATGATTTGTTGTGTAAAATGACAGATCATTTAGAGATATAAATGTGTGTGTGTGTGTGTGTGTGTGTGTGTGTGTGAGAGAGAGAGACAGATTCGTGAAGCGTGCATATTTGTTGAATGTGCGTCATGAATGTGTGTGCGCCCGTGTGTGTGTGTGTGGGTGTGTGTGTTTGAGAGAGATACAGGTTCGTGAAGCGTGGATATTTGTTTTGCCATGAATGTGTGTGTGTGGGTACATGCGTACCTCTGACTTATTAACTCTACGGAGAGAGTTGATGGACTGCAGTGCATCAGCAGACCCGCTAAGCTTGATTCCCTCTGGGAAAAGCACTTATGTTGCCATAGAAACGCCAACAGGAAGGGAAATTAAAATGGAAAAAATCCCGTCCCCTCCAACATACAGCACACATCAGAGAAAATGTAAATGTACATGCACATATACCTTATACAACATATGATTTTGATCTCTTTTGTTATCTACGGCAGTTTTTCATTCATATTCAATTGTAGTGTGCATTATATAACGTAGAACCATCATATTCTTTCCATATTTGTGCTACGTGTGCTCGTTCTTTGACATATTGAATATACCATCAAAACAACGGCAGTTAAATCGTACCGCAGTGTTATACTGCTTTATTGATCACAGGTGGGGAAGAATAATCAACACTGATGGGCAAAATACTTCCCAAAAGACTTCCTGCATGGTCACATCTCATGACTTGTTTCTCCCCCCCCCCCCC